>JAPDSC010046115.1:71145-81272 GCA_026290005.1 Latrodectus geometricus
GTGTGTGTGTGTGTGTGTGTGTGTGTGTGTGTGTGTGTGTGTGTGTGTGTGTGTTTCAAACGAAAATAATTATAGATTTCAATAATTAAAAACTTATTGACCGGAATGTGTTGAACTTCTATTAGCATGACTGTAACTATCTTTCTAATTTTTTTCTCAGAAGTTTACATTCAACATATTTATTGTTGATACATATAATTTGTGCATTTATTTTTGCAGTGCCTGCCAGGCTGGCAATATGGGGTGCGCTGCTCCCCTTTTCTATCTGAACCATAATTTGGTGTGGAGTCCGACTTCTTCAATACACACAAACCATAGGTACCCATTTATAGCGTAGGCAACCATTCATACTCTATTTATGCTAGGAAAGTACAAAGACAGGAGAGAAAAAGAGAAAATACAATCATGTTTGAACCGGGATTCGAACCCAGTATCTCCCTATTCTCAGTCAGACACGCTGAAAGGGTAGGTGGCATAATATGTGCTTGATATCATATAATAAAATTTTTAGTTATTGATATAAAATTTTATAATTTATTTCTCACATAGTATACCAATTACATGTCACTTCCAAAATCAACAAAGTGTTAGGAATAAGGAAATTCTAATTTAATTTATATTATTTAATTCAATACTTAAGCAAAAATCATTTTCAAGATAATAATTTTACAATCATGCTACTAAAATTTAGTAAATTCAACGAAAAATAAATATGATTATGATATAAATATGATTTTATTTAAGTATAAATTTATTGATTTTATCGAGTATAAAATTAATAAGTAGGAGAAGTTTATTAATATTAGAAAGAAATTTATTTACTTAATTCCAAATTTTTTTTCTCTTCCTATGCAGTTAACTGTTTTTCCATAAATACAAACACAAATTTAAGTAAAGCATGTTTTAAAAATATTGAAGAAAAAAATTATTTAAGGATTAATATTTTTAAAATATTGTTTAATGTTTTCTGGGAGCTCCAAATTTATAACACATTTCTTAAATACTAATATTTGAATGATATGAAGAACCACACATGTTGAATAATCATATTAAAATCAGAACTATTGTGTACATCTTCTCTTTTAAATTTTAAATGATTTTTAAATTATCAGAACTATTGTGTACATCTTCTCTTTTAAATTTTAAATGATTTATTTAACGAAATTCTTGAGCACCAAAAAATGTGAAATAATACTTAAGATAATGTATAATCTTATTTATTTCCAAGATAATATTTTCTATAACGTATATGAAACATTTATATTTACAAAAGCAATTTTGATAAATACCTAACAGCTTCCTTATAATTTACTGGATATTTATTTAGATAATTTAAGTAAGTTTGTATTCTCTTTCAATATTCAATTTATAGAATTGATTAAAAGAATAAAGTTGCCTCCTTCCCTATCTAGTCGTCAGCGTACCTGACTACGTATGGGGAGGTCCTGGGTTTGGATCCTGACTCGGGCATGGATGCACTTTCTGTCACTTGTCTCTATCCTTTCTCTGTGCGAATGGTTATCTAACCTATAAACGGATACTTATAATATTTATGTATATTGAGGAAGTTGGACTCTACACCAAAACTGCGCTTCAATTGGTAAAGTAGAGCAGTGCACAACATATTGCTAGCATTGCTTCCACACGAAAACAGCAACGAAAGAGGAAAGTTACGGTAAAAATTAAAAAAATTGTAGACAATCAATATGAATGCACTATAAAATGATTTTGATGATTGTGAAATGTGTGTCGTACCGGAAGCAGTGAGAAGACTTCAGGCATTGCTTTGTTTTACGAAGAGAAAGTGAGGAAGAATGATGGTGTCTGTGAGGAATGCTAGAAAAACTTTTCACTTATAAACATTCTATGTAAATTTATTTTGTGTTTTGTCATTCCTAGAAGATAATAAATAATTGGATGCTAAATAATGTGTCATTAATTTTCGGCATAAAATTAAACGAACGTTAACAACTATCATTGTTAACATTTTCTAATTCAATTTCATGCACTCTTTTTCTCAAGATGTTGGAAAATTCCATTATCTAATATTTTTCATTTGAAGTAGAAAGTACTAAAGATATTGTAGTATATAGTTCTGATGATTTTAAACTGTTAAGTTACAAAATGATCCATGAAAACTTTTGGTCTCTTGTGTTTAAAGAAAACAATTTTAATGAATATATATTAACTGCTTTCTATTTTAAATTAAAAGACTTCACATCAAAATGGCACATGTTATCGAGCATTTGCTTTAAAGACAGATTTCTAGCATACGCAAAAAATAAGTAAATTTGGCATGGCTTTTAATTCCTTATAGTTCTGGACCAATATTTATCCGAACATATTTCGCAATGTTAAGCAAAGAAAAAAATTAATTCGTAAAATGTTTCACTAGTTTAAGCATTAAATGTCAAAGCAATGCAGTAAAAGAAAGAAATCGATTTCTCCCAGAAAACTTTTAATAGTTGCTTTTCGTATAGCAAGTCTGGAAAATTCAATCTAACTGTTTGATAGTTGCGAGGAGTTAGTGATCCATAAAAACGCAGATCGATGCAGCTGTTATCCACTTTTGTGAATGAATGAGGAAACACATGCAAGATTTCGTTTTTGTTTCGCTCATGTCAGTTTTGATGGCAGTATTTTAATAAAGTAATATCTATTGCTTCAAATATAATTTGTTTCTCTTCATGGTTAATAATATGTGTTTGAGAAACAAACGTTGTTTTTAAGAGAATTTCAGTTTGTGATGACAAAATTCTGAGTAATATTTTTACTTTTTTTATGAAAACAAAAATACTTTTAAGTATGCCTGAATTGAAAATGAGTATGACAGAATATCATGATTTATTGTAATTAAAAGAATAATCTGATTTTTATAATAAAACATGAATTTTGTAACCTTGAGCATAAATGATTATTTATATACTAAAAATGAACCATTATCACTTCTTAGATAAGTTACCGTTTTTTTTTTTGTTTTTTTTTTTTTGCAGGAAACATATGCATTTATTTCTTAATTGTTGGAAACTTTTTGATAAAAAGAGTTATTTATTGAAGCTGTAAAGTTATTCATTGTACAAATTAATTCAACTATATGATTTAAAAAAGAAACCAATATGTTCTTCTACTTTTACCATAGTCTGAGAAAACATGTTAAAAATAACTTTAATTTCTTAAGTCTTAATAATGTTAAATTAGCAAAGAACTGGTTTGTGTGTGTGTGTGTGAAAACATTTAATAATAAATTGAAAATATACATTTTTGATATAGATTATGAAATTAATTAGTCAACTTTAATATTTATAGTTTGCTGAGTATTACGCAAGAACTGAAGAGATAGCTGAAGATAAAAATTGGTAGTTTTTGTTTTACTGACCCTTTAAATACTAAATAGTTATTTAAGTGTTTTAAACGCTGAATGCTAGAAGCTAAAACATCACCTTGACTGCATTCTGATTTTGCAGTTACTAAAAAACACACAATTAATAAAGACAATATTTTAGAATAGATTAAGCTTTAATTTTATACTAATTAAATAAAACAAAATTCCAAATATTGTAAGGACTTTTATTTTTTTAAATTTCTTATCTAACTAAGAATTTAGTGATTTTTCGTACAATTATAATTCATCAATATATATACATATAAGTTTCAAAACTATGTATGTTTGTTATGTTTGGTTTTGCCTTTGACTTTCTATGCATGACTTTTAAAATCTTTTTTAATGAATAAATAAAAAATAAATCAAATATTTCCTTTCCTGGCTGCCACAGTGGTCTGGTTATTTAAGATATTCGTTCTCATTTTCATATATAAAATCCCGACCGAAGACTTGTCGTATTCGTTAATATTGGCTGGGGCACGTTAAATCTGTCGTGGTTGCAATGTCCTCCATGTGAAATGATATATCTGGCCTTAGAAAGCAAATTCCTGATGTCTTCTACTTCTAACTGCTTCTTAAATAAGAAGACCCATTCACTTTCAAGGCAACAACCTATTGGATGCCCGACTCTGTAAATTCCTCTCCCTTTCTCCTTTGTTGTGCTGAACGGTGAAAACCATATAGCAGCCGGTCATTAGATATAAAGAAAAGTATTTCCGTTTGTTTGTAATTTCTGGAATACATAAAAAATTAATAGACTTCGACTACCTATATTATATAAAATTGTATTTCTTCAGTTCTATAAATGAATGTAAATAATATGCATACCAGGAATAAATCATATTCTTCAATAAAAAAGTTACACTAAACAGCTTAGGGATCTATCAATATATGATTAATTATTTTCATAATGATGAAATTATTTTTATATAAGAAGCCAAAATGAAATAGTTGAAATTATTTTGGCAAATGTTTGTAAGCAATGATAATCAGAGGAATAAGTGAGAAGGAAGTCTCACAAAGATTTTAAATGTAACTTTTTAGAAAACTAAATTTATAAAGAGGGTATTGTTATAAATATTGACAGTAAAAGCACACTCCTATTCACGGACGTATTTTGTAAATATAAAAGAAAAGTATATTCAAAGAAAAAATATGTAAACTTTACTTTTTTTTCATTGCAGTCACCAATTTTAAACTCTATTTGATTTGCTTGTCACTCAAAGACCATTTTTTGCACGCGAAGAATAATAAGATCTGGAACTACAACTTAACGTGCCAGCAGAAAACTACAAACATACTTTTCCAAGATAATATTCGAACTCATAAACTGTTGAACCGAGTCTAGAGCGCTTACCATTCGGCAATCATTTCGGTTTTAAACCCCAGAATAACCTCTTACGTGATCTTTTATCAAAATCATTTCCCGGTAACAAGGAATAACCACACATTAAAGAAAATTCTAAAATTCTTAATTTATCCTAGAATTTCTAAAAAATAGTAAGTGTGGTACATGGCTGCATTTAACATGATACCTTAAACATAACAAGTAATTCTAAAAGGAAGTTAGCTAATATAAATAAGATGTTTTTAGTAATACTTAAAACAATTATTTTGATTCATTATTTTCACTCTAAGCCAAATTTAATTACTTTAAAATGTTTACTTCTTGGAATTTAAAGATAGGTTTGCATAAAATTTTGTATTTTTTTAAACCATTAAATTTTTAATAATTATCAAGTGATTTTTTTAATCGAAAATATCCTTTAAAAATATGGAGTTGAGTATTTATTCCTTCGGATATATAGTTACTCCCTAATTAAGAATTATTTTTGTTCTGTTATTTTTTACTTGGAACTATGCAGTAAACATAATGAAAATTTGCAAAAACGTCCCACAGAATTTTTGAAAAAAGAAAATATGCTTGTATCTTTTATTTAAAGAAATGTTTTAAAGCTTTTTTAGTATTTCAAATAATATTATATAAATAAAATTATTTATAATTAATGTTTTTGCTTCATAGTTTTTAGAACAACATAATTAAAATTAACTATTTACATCTGCATTATTTAAGGGAAAAATACTCTAAAAATTTTAATTTATAAATTAAAAGACTAAAATAAAAGAATTTAGTGATTTAAAATAAAACTAAAATGAGATTAAATTGCTTTTTTTTATCGTAAATAATTTAAATAATATTAATCACTTAAAAAGTTTAATGGAAATATTATTTTCCTGAAATGTAAAACTTTTCATAAAATATTACTTTCATTTAATATATATATATATATATATATATATATGTAATATAGTTGGATTCCTTGGTGCCAACAACATAATGCTATTAAACATTTTATCATTTAGCATATTATTCGCATCTTTTATGGTGATTGTAAAAGGATTTACCACTTTTGTTAAAGGCATATCTGAAGTCTTGGATACTTTAAAAGAAAATACAGTTTTGGTCAAAGCAAGAGAGTTCTTTATTAACTATTTGCTCTGGATCAAGGAACATGCTTGATAGTTGAAGAGTTACAGATCTGGTCTTCTTTATTAATATGGGAATACTATCAAGAGGCTTCATGAATTATTTTTCCTTTAAATTCAGTGGACGAATTCATAATTTAAATCGCCAATAATAATTATTGGGACATTGTGTGTAATATGCTAAAAATAAAAAGTTTAGAATTCAGTGGTGTTTTTGTTGTTTTCCAGAAGTTAGTGAAGTATGCTAATTAAAATAATCCGTTGAAGATTTATGTCTATAAAAATAGCGGTCATGTCTCTTTCGAGTAATAGACTGGTGGAGTTAAGTATAATGGAGTTAAGCTGAATTATCGTTGTTGATGAACAATCATCAAAGATTTTTAATTTCAAAAGGAGGCCTTCTTATTGATCCTGAAATTCCGAAGAATTTATGAAAGACTAAATCTATTGAGTCAGTTGCAAGAAAATTTAGATGGGCTGTTGCTGCCCGGCATTTTGCAAGTTTATATCATAACAAGGACCTGTGGAAAATGTTGATAGTAAGATATTTTTAGTTATGATTTGTTAGATTTGTCTGCATGATTTAGTAATAATTGTGATTGCTGCTCTAATGATTACGTTGTGTGTTGTCGAACATGTTTGGTTATTATATTTAAAGTGCATGGTACGTTTGAACCTTATAGTCAAAAGTTAAATGGTTTGTTGGGTAATATGTGCAATGATTGTTCTATTCTTATCATTTTATGCAAATTTTGATTTTGGCTGAGCAATTTTGAGCTTAATAGTTTTCTTCACAGGGGCCACAGAAGAGATCTTTATGTGAGTAGTTTAATGAAAACATATATCTTCGCATTTCTGACGCTTCTCCTACCAATTATAGCTCATTTACTTTAAATCTGTTTAGGCTATGTAACTTACTTTGTTCCTAAATGCCTTTTCTGCATGTTTCTAAGTCTGTTAAAATGTTCTAAGCATCTTTTTGGTTAAGCTTTCAACACATTTTGAACATTTTATTGGTTTCATTCTTAGCAAAGTCCTTTCTGATGAACTTGGCTATAGAGGCTTGTCATCAAGAATATTCAACAACATTTTTAAGGTTTCAAATTCAACAAATAGGCTTTATTCATTTAGTTTTTTTTAGCGTCCGCGAATCTTTATGGTTGAGATATGTCCAGATATACGCTGATCTTCTTTAGATACCCGTTGATCTGATCGTGATTTGAATTTTATTGAAGGTATTGTAGATAATATTTGAGACTGATTTCTGGATAATATGAGGTAGCTGTAACCTCAATGCCTCAACGTATGTTTTCGTATACCGGGGAGCGTAACACCTCAAGTTATAATATCAAAATTTTTAAGAAGTTTTATATATAATGATTGTTTTTTATAAAATAAGAGCTTTTTATATTCTTCTGCGTTTATTTCTTAATGAAAGTAAATTTACAAAATTTATAATGTTTGTCACACTATATTAAAAAAATTAAAAAATTTAAATTAAAAATTATAAGGAAATTTTCGAAGAGGAATAATTTCAATGAGGTATTGTGTACAAACTGAACTATATATTAATATATGCTTACATTTTTCATGTCTTTCAGTGATTATTGTCAAATTAATTTCCAATATAATTAAGTTTTATATAATTAGTGATACTTTATATTAACATGTGTGTATTATTTTAAATTCCCTTCCAATTTTTTCTCGCATTAATATTTTTACTGTACAAGGAGTTCTTTACAAAGGTGAAATGGTTATGATAAACATAAAATTTAAAATAAACTTGTTAATAAGTCAATCAATGCCGTTACGTAATGCTTAATAAAATGTTCTTTTATGATTACTTCTATAAATTTCTTTCCAGTAATTCGTCTTACTGATTTTATCAAATCAAATTAAAATACTTTTTTTGTTATTTACTGTGTTCTTTACAAGACCGCCATGATATTAGTGCGTTCAAAAATTAAATAAAAGTTAATAAATCAGACAAATGCATAAATTTTTATATAATATTAAATTAAGGATAAATATTTCTTTCTGAAACTATATTTTAATTATTCATCATATTAAGTTTACCAAACCAAATTAACCAATCCTAAATAGATTGATGAATCAATTTTTTTCCAAAAAAATAGTAATATTTTGTTTTCTAGTCACGTTGTTTTGTAATAAGTTAGGTTTAAGTATCTGTTTTTCGTAAGACGTTCGTAAGAGCTCCCGTTTCTATGGAATTGATGTCATTCATAAATAACTTCATGAAAACTTATTAACTCACTAGTCAGAAATATTACGGATAGTTATTTTGACTTAAAAAAAATATGTGAATCTAAATTGTTTAACATAAGAAATAATATTTATTATTAATATGTAAGAAAAAATTTGTTCACTCGATTTAATATTAAGGTACATTAATTTCAATATCTAAGTTTTGAAAAGCCTATTACATTTGATAGACATATCGTGATAGTTGATCAACATCAATATAGAATTATGAATTCTTTAATAATTTTTTTTATATAAATAAAAAAAAGTAAAAAAACAGGGGAAATATGTTAATGATATAAACAAAAATGTGTAAATTTTATTTTACAACAATTTGCTTATACTAATGAAACATCTATAATAATAAAAGCAAGTGTATAGTGTCTGTCCGTTTGTCTGACCGAGCTCTCCAGCCAAATCTATCGCACGCAGGGACCTGGAATTTTTTACACGGAAGCACAAGGGGGCTGGCCACCAGACCTCGAAGCCCGATTTTCGATTTTTGAATTAGAAAAATTTTAAAAAAATTATTTATAAAACTTCTTCTCGAGATCGCTGCTCGCCGATAGCTGATTCCGGGGTTATAGATAGATAATAAAAGCAAGTGTAATGTGTCTGTCTGTCTGTCCATTTGAAATTTGTTCGTTACCAATGTCAAATTATGGTAAAACTATACTTTAAGGTGGCCCCTTGGCAAACATGGCGATTTTTGTTTGGCTATCGTTTTTATTGGCGATTTTTGTTGGCACAGACAATGAATTCCCCTGTTGCTATCGGAATATGATTGGGGTTTGCCCGAATTGGCGATCAATCGTGATTACAACTTTGCGAGAATCAAAGAGGCACCATAAAGTATATTCCTAATTTGAATGTTGTTAGCTTGGTTGTTTAAAAATGCCGCCATTTCCCCTATTTTTACATGATTGTTATTAACTGGAAAAAAAGAAATAAAAGTTTCATTCATTTAATGTCGCTGAATTCGGATAACTATTCCCTTTTTGACTAAAAATTTAATCAAAGGCAACCTCTATGATTATAATGATTTCTTTTACTGAAATTGGGAAACTTTTCATCATTCGCACTTACAATATGAAATAACTTTAATTTGAATCGAAGTTGATCTATAACCTAGTAAGTTTCATTGAATATAAATTAATGTTTTGATTGCTATCAATATTAAATCCGACATCAATTTTGAAACATGGAATATTATTGTATTAGTCTGCAATAATATAAACATGTAAGAAGTACAACAGCGGTAAGTTATGATAGGAACCATTTTCCTATTAACTGAGAAACTAGCGCCCTCTATTCCAAACTTTACAGAAATTTCTAGACGTTTCCAGAAGTAAAAATTGTTACAGTTATTTAAAACTGTAAAGGCTGGTTTGAACATCCACATGAGAAGGTGCTACGTGGATATGATACGCGAGTGAAGTGAGACAATTTGCAGAATTTCACATTCTAATTTTGATTTGATAAGCTGCGTTACTGCATAGTTTACTTAAAGCAAAAAATTCATCACATATTTTCATTTGAGTATTTAATTCCCGTGGGAGAAGAAATGGATCCTAAAAAGCCTGAAGAAAAACCTGGTGAGAAAAAACCCGGACAGCCTGATGATAAAGGAGGAAAACCAGGAGAAAAGAAACCTGGGGAAGAAAAAACTCCACCTACAAAGTAGAGGATCAGCTTTTATGGAAGAATAAAAAAAAATGAAGCCAAAATTATGAGTGAGTGATAAAATGTTATTATTTATGTTTTAGAGAATAACTTATAATAATCAAGATGAAATCTTAATTTTGCATTTTAAAATTTGGACTTTACTTACCCTTATAATATTTTCCGCCTTTAATAATTTCGGTTAATTCCCAGTGAACGGTACGCTCCTTATACGGTACGCATATATACAACGGTAATCTATAATAATAAAAGCAAGTGTAATGTGTCTGTCTGTCCATTTGTCTGACCGAGCTCTCCAGCCAAATCTATCGCA
>JAPDSC010046115.1:81282-105517 GCA_026290005.1 Latrodectus geometricus
ACCAGACCTCGAAGCCCGATTTTCGATTTTTGAATTAGAAAAATTTTAAAAAAATTATTTATAAAACTTCTTCTCGAGATCGCTGCTCGCCGATAGCTGATTCCTGGGTTGTACCAGCTCCTTTTGAGAAACAATTCTGGCGACCATCTTTTGGAAAATTTTCCGTTTAAAATATTTAGGATATATTGTTCCTTTTTATCGACGGGGAATGTTGTGTGTGGGGGGAAGAGAGAGAGACAGTCTACGTGTCCTACACTACTATTCCTGCGCTATTCACTTATCTGCATTTTCTAAATGCACGGGCAACGCCGGCGGGTACAGCTAGTAGGTAATATACGCGTAACTTAACTAGAGAATTGATCGTGTCAGAATTATCAAGGAAGCACATGATAAAAGTTATTGTATCTTAAAATATTATAACAAAACTTTAAAATACATATTAAGTTGGTGGTGAAGACTAATATTTTAATCAAATATATTTATACACACAAAGAAATGATAATTTAATGTATATTTTAATTTCAGAATTTAAAATTCTTCATTAAACAAATATTCACAAAACAAACAAAAAAAACTAAACCATGAACTTTAATTTTCTTAAAACTTAAAAGGTGTTAAAATAATAAAATAGTTTAAACTATTTTTGAACTAAATAGAAATTTTTCAATATCCTTAAGATACATATGAAAGGTCGTTTGCTATTCACTGAATTTTTGCACAATATTCCTTGACGAAATTATAAACTGTGTTTTCTAACTTTTCTTTGTAATGACATTAATTTTCAAATAACAATACAGGATTATATACCTGCTATATAACTTTAAAAAAAGTCTACGTAAATATTGTGATAAACATGAAAAATACAAAAAAGAAAAATATGAAATCTAATTCGAAATCTCTCCATACTACGGAGACATGGCAAAATTATTTTTATGCCTGACAAATTTAAAACCATGTTCATGAAAACGACGAATTTCATATGAGTTTTTGTGAGGTATTAATTTGAACTCCAAATGTTTTTCTTATGCTGCACAGTTTAAAAGAGATAATGCAAGTTCATGTTTCGCCTTCGTCATTTAAGTGGTATTACTTTTTTTCAGAAAAGAAAAGAAGAAACAGGCCAGCGTTGAATTAATTAGATTTTATAGTTTCAAAGGTGCTTGTTTTATTTTTGAAACAGTGGCATTCTCATCATTTTCATATCCATTATTTCAGTCTTTAAAAATCGTTACTTTTTGTTTTTAGTCAGACCCATGGATTTAATAATTATTCTCTTACATTGCCGCCCACCTTGTGCATTCGTAGTGTGCCTGACTGCTGATGAGGAAGCCCTGGATTCGAATCCCGGCAGTACTTTCTCCTGTCCTTTTCTTATATAAATGGGTTGTGAATGGTTGCCTACCCTATAAACGGGTACTTATGGTGTGTCAACTGAGGAAGTTGGACTCCACATCAAATTACAGTTCAGTAGGAAATGTGGAGCAGCACATACTGCCAGACTAACTGGCACAAGACAAAAACAAGTGAGCATTAATTTTGTTTTTAATAATTTATTAATTATCATTTTGTTTCTGCGTTAAGGCACTAACCAAAAGGTAATATTTACTATTCTTATTTGAAAAAAAAAACATTTTATTTTTTAAAAAATCTAACCTTTTGCTGCTGCGTCAATGAAAAAGAGAATAAAAGCTTTTATTACAAACTAGCTCACTACCTTCTGATGATGAAGAAGGAAGTCCTAACCAACCAGGCCACGCAGCTTTTTTATCCATATTTGTATCGAAAGCACTTTGGAATAAAATTTGCATTCTGTTAGTTGATGATTGTTATTTATATGTAGATTTATGAAGGGAAACCACTACTGATAGGTACATATTTTATAATAACACGTCAATCAATAAGAACTTTATGGTTTTTTTAACATTTTGGATCTTAATTGTAATTAACACATTCTTGTTTATAACTTACAGATATTTATATTTAACAAAACTAAAAAAAGCATGTAATAATTTTCTTAATATTTTCTACAAATATATATAGGTTATATTTTATAATTTAAAACTTGTGTTTGAATGAAAATTTACAAATGAATCAAACTGAAAAAAAATTATGTGAATTAAACTCACAAACATATTCTTTTCACATAATAAATGTACGTAACTAATTAGTATTTACTATAGGAGCGTAATGATTGAACTGATATTGTGAAATTTAATGCCTTATAATATTGGAAATTCTCTCAGTCACATTTCTCGTCAAAATTCAACCATTTTCATTTCCGATACTCAGTAATCCCTTTTGTTGAAGGGCAGATCAAATATTTGGAAGATCAAATATATTGCAGAATCAATATATTAAATTATATTGATTGTTATTTCAAAGATTGAAAATAAAGCGAAAATGATCACATGAGCTTTCAGCTATAATCAGATTCTTTAACATATATTTAGTTTTAATTACAAATGAAAAAAGTAAATATGAATTTTTTTCCGTAGTAGAAAAGTAGTTTATCAATAATTTGCCTCTAAAAAGAGAAATTAAAGTGGGGTCTCTTATGTTTCATATAAATCAAGTAATTTTTATTTCATATTTTATATTATTTGCCTTATTTAAATATTAGCAAAGTTTACAAAAGAAAGCAATATCAAATTAGATTCAACCAATTATAATTTAGCATCAATTAAAGAAATTTTGTTTAATATGATAATATTTTTTTAATTGGTGAAGTAATGCTTTGAAGAAGCAAAATAATCAATTTAGATTTAACATTAAGCTTAATATTTAATTTCAATACTTTCAAAATTATTAATGAATTATTTATTGAATACTGAATTCTAAAGCGAAGGAAATTTCTTGCTCCTCATTTCTGAATAATTTAATTTCATTTATTTTAAAATTTTATTTTTTTTATTTTTATCATTTTTTTATTTTTATTTGATCTAATAGCTTTTTACTGAATTGTTCCATATATCACGTTACAAGTTTAATAATTTTTAGCAGAATATTTGAATATATTAGGTTGGGGAAAAATAAATCCATTATTTTTACTTGAACTTTTTGAAACTTTTTTCAGATTAGCTTTGTAAAGTGGTTTAAAACAGTTTTCATGTAGATTTTTAGGTCTTGGGCGAAGCTACGACTGCTGACATGCTGTCAAGTTTGCTAATTTTAGATATTTTATAGACATTCTCGACGATGTTGTATCCATGCGAGGTGCATCTTTAGCATCCAAATACCCAAACGGAATCAACGAAACCGAAATTGGGCCTAACTGATTGTTACAGTCATATATAGGACGATAAACACCTTTCACAATTTTAGACACCAGGTTAGCATTTTCGCCATTATAAAAGAAAAACTAAAATGTATCGAATTTTCTGTTTGTTGTCTTCTATTTTTAAAACCTTGTACTCATAACTGAATTAATCAAACAAAAAACCGCAAGAGAATATTTTAGTGTCAAATGTCACCTTTCTAATGAGCATAAATTTGAAATTGTTTGATAGATACCTCACGAGATAGCGATCACTACAGACGTCTACCGAAAAAATAATGGATTACTTTTTTCCCCAAACTAATATTATTAGTAATTAGAATTTAACGCAAACTAATGTTAGCATTTAAATGTAAGTTTAATTTGATGCCTTATTGTTGCTAGTTTCCTCAACATAAAAATAAATAACTAGAAAAAGAAATTTAACATATGTTTAAAATATATATAATTTGTATACAAAATATGTTTAAAAATTAAATATAAAAAATAATATATAATTCTATAAAAAACTTTGAATATACAAATTTATATCAAGATAATTATTTTATTATCATTTTAAAATATTAGAAAGATATTTGTTTATATTGCTTATTAACTTTATATCACTTAATTTCTTAATTTTAAATGGATGAGAAGGAACAATGTTACAATTTTTTTTTTTATTTTTATTTTTATATGTCTGAGGTGTTCAGCTTTTGGCCTTAGACCTCTTTTATAAGTAAAATTAAGCAACCTAAATTTATATTAAAATGTGTTTCATAAAATAATTTCAAGAATGAAGGGACAAAGCACTCCCAGTAATAATTCCCATGGTTGTATGAATCATGGTAAAATAAGTGAATAAAATTATGACTGAAAAACACGATAAGCAAAATATTACAATTTTGCTTATTTCTAAAGCAAGATGGAGAATGTAAGCAAAACATGTTTCATCTACGGGGAAGCCCGAGAGAGGGCGCCACGATAGGAGACAGAGTTTTTCTACATAAATTTAGTTTGTTTACATTTTTAAAGGTCGATTACGAACGTTGTCAAGAAATGTAAAAATAGGAAAAAAATTAAATGCAGAAGATAATCCATCATTAAGGACTTTATTGTTGATTACAAAAGGGAAAGCATGAATGTAAACAAAGAATTAACTTGTGAGGAAGTCTTGGGTCATCCATGGGTGATCCCAGTAGATGACGCCATGGTAGTAGTCATGATTTTTGTTTGCTTATGAATTCATTTGTTTACATTTATTTTAAAAGCCGTAGGACCGATCTGGGCCTATGGAAATTTTTAATGTCGTACGGGTCATAATTCTCGATATTTTGAATTTCAATATTATTTATTTCAAAAAGTTTGTTGTAAAATTTAAAGGAGAGCGTTTTTATGTAATTTGTTAGGGTGGGCATTGCCAATTTTTTTCTAATTAGGTTGTTCCTGAAATACTGTTTAGCTTTACCAATTAATATGAGAGTTTTATTTTGCTGTTGTTCGAGTATTTGTAGATTAGTGATACAAGCACATTCTCAGATTGGAATGGCGTTGGTAATGATTTGTCTCAGGATCGAGGCATATATTAACAGCTTATTTTTCATTGATAATCGAGAATTATGACACGTTAGATGGAAAAGAGCTGTACAAGCACTGATGATCTTATGTTTCATGTTCTGAATATGGGTTTTCCAGGTGAGGCTTTTATCATTTGTAACCTAGATATTTCACATTATTTTGCCATTGTATATCGGTTCCCAAAATTTGGATATTAGCACAGGTGCTCCTTTTCCTGGTTTCTCAGTCACATTCCCCGTTAAAATTCAGCCAACCCCTTTTACGATACTCGTTAATTCCCTTAGCAAATATTTGAAGACACACAATAAATTATATTGATTTGCAGTTTCAATGATTAGAGTTAAAATGATAATCACCACTTGCATTTGCAGGCACAATCTGATTCTTTCAAATAAATCCAAATTCAATTTAAAAAAATGATGTATTTTTCAAATAAAAGCATTTTGTCAATTTATATCTAAAAGAAAAGAGAAATTAAATTAGTATTTTACACATTATTTATATCATGTTTATCCATTAGTTTTCAGTATATATGTCTTATATTATTAGAAACATTTGTATATAAAAATTGTATGAAAAATTTGAACATTATCAATCAGTAATTATCATCAGTTAAAGGAAATATTTTGCTCAAACTAAGAAATTTTTTAATAAACTTTAAATTAAAGTTAATATTAGATAACTGCTATTTAGATAATTGTTGTTGTTGTTGTTGTCGTGTCTATGAGTAAGTGTGAAGTGCAAAAAAAAAAAAAAGTCTACAGTCCACCAAAAGTCTTGTAGATAATTGTTCATAGATTTATTTAATTCATTTATTTTTATTAATTATTTATATATTATAATTAATTCCTTTATTAAATTTACTATTATTTATTTAATTTCAAACCATTTATAAAATTAAATTTTTTATTTATCTAAAGGTGATTGCTAAAAAGTGGTCAAAATTGATTTCGAATGACATGACACATCCCACTTAATTTATTATTATGTTATTGTTACTCATGAAACTTAGCGAAGCCAAGCCCACCCGTCAGGGACTGGGCAAATGAAGTCAGAAAGAGTGTCTTCCGTTTTTGAGCAAAGCACCCTCATACGAAGGTCCAAGTATGATTTTGGCTTATAGCTGGCAGCATGATCTGTGTCTTCCAATTTAAAGATTGAAACCAGAGAAGACCCAAGACCTGGGTCTAAACACCCTTAGAAGTGGCAATTTGGAATGGGATCATAGGGGATATGGCGACAAAGACATATTTTACGTGCCCCAATCGCCTTTAGTGAACTCCTTGGATCTTCGGCTAAGCTGGTATTTGAAATCACTATCTTCTGGTAAAGAGAACTAAGCCTAACAAACCAAGCAACCCCACAGCCTTCCCACTTTATGTATTTAAAATTATTACATTTTTAATTATGTGTTTTTATATTCCTAAATTCTTATGCCATATAGATTTTGTCTACATAATATTAGTTTGGGGAAAAAGTAATCCATTATTTTTCGGTAGATGTCTGTAGTGATCGATATCTCGTCAGGTATATATGAAACAATTTCAGATTTATGCTCGTTGGAAAGGTGACATTTGACACTAAAATATCCTCTTGCGGTTTTTGTTTGATTAATTCAGTTACGAGTACAAGGTTATAAAAATGGAAGGCAACAAACAGAAAATTCGATACATTTTCGTTTTTCTCTTGTACCGGCGAAAAAGATAGCCGGGTGGCTAAAATTGTGAAAGGTGTTTATCGTCCTATATAAGACTGTAACAACCAGTTACGTACAAATTTTGTTTTGTCGATTCCGTTCGGGTATTTTTAATGTTAGAGATGCACCTCGCATGTGGGTACAGCATCGTCGAACATGTCTGTAAAATATCAAAAATGATCGAAGTTAACCGCATGTCAGCAGTTCTAACGCGCAAGACCAAAAAATCTACATGAAAGCTGTTTTAAACCTTTTTACAAAGCGAATCCAAAAGAAGTTACATAAAGTTCACGTAAAAATAATGGATTACTTTTTCCCCAACCTAATATCATAAACCTGTTTTCACAGTTTAAACATTTTCTTAAAATTTACTTCATGTCATTTTGAATATATGTTGATTAGTATAGCAATAAGAGTACCTTTGAAAACATGATTGTATTATTATGTTCAAAAATCACGTACTAAGATATTTGAAAGCTGAAAAAAATGTTTGACATGAATATTTTTATACAAAAAAATCAAGTGGAAAGAATTAATGTATTTCTCTGCACAAATTGTTTGGAGTATATGAATTTTAAATCCATTGAGCCACAACATGTAAATTATTTGTACTGAATCATAATGTATGTTGTTTAAAAAGTAAAACTGCAACACTAAGGAATATAAATTTAATTACATTAAATTTCAATTTATTACAAAAATAATGTTGACTAAGAGAAAAATTTATGAAAATGCAATGATAACCATATGATATGTATTGAAGAAATTGAAAATTAACAATTCTTGTCAATTGAATAAAGTAATCGGTTTTGTTGATATTATTGTAACACCATTTATTGCATAACTTATTAACTATGGAATCCTTTATAACGCACGTCCTATTTACTATTTTAGAAATTACGGATTTCTCAAAAAATTTTAATACATACAGAATATTCCTTTATGGCTAGAAATTCAGAGAAAAATCTCATACAGACAGATTATGATTATGCCGTTTTGAAATTTAGATTTAGGCATTTCTGTTGTTAGTATCATTATTACTATTCTCAAGAACTCCACCCACGTTTGGTACCAGAAATGTTGCAACCTACTCGTCGTCACTCTTGATCACCAATATTATTAAAGATAATTTGATAAAGAAACAAATTATTTATCAAATTGTAAAAAAATACAATTTGATAAAGGTTAGTTAAATAATATTATAATCAATTTTCAATTAAATTAATAAATTAACTAATCTAAACTGATTGTTAGGAGCCATGGTATTGTGGATAAAATCATCCACAATTATTCTAGTATATAATATAGTATTACAGTGTCTATTATATATTCTAGTCTATTTTATTATAGTATAATTTATCATAGGAATCAATCTAGCTATAATATTAATTGCAAGTCGTAAATATAAATATTAATATCATACAAAAATGTAAATCGTTCTAACAAAATTTATGCAGGAGTAACATGGACATGGACGCCGCAGACGGACTGCCTGCTCTCGAAGCGAGTGCAAGTCTTGAAATATTTGATGTGTATGCCTAACTCCCATTTATTTAAAAGATAGTCACAACACTAAGTCCTAACGCGTGTTGAAGATATTCACAACACAAAGTCCTAACGCGTGTTGAAACCCTCGCAGAAAGCGTCATCATTACATGTGCGGGCTATAGTATTGCGACCTTTAGGAGGACTTTCAGGGAAAGTGGGCCGTATTCACGTGCAGCTAGAGGGAAACCTAGCACCCACCCCGAGCTGACTGGCAACTCTACTGCTGCTACAGGATGAGCCGCAGTTCACCCATTGATGATTGTCTTTATCATGGTTTCACTGGATCTACCGTCTTCCTGGTGAACCAAAGAAGTCGTTTCACTAGCTTGTCACTGTAACTTGGACATTGTGGTCACGCAGTTTATCGTTACCAGCCATATAGATGCAAAATTCACACTGACACGGATAGCACGTACTCGCGGGCCATGTATGTATCAATGAGCAGCTATGCTCCTCTCCACTTCAATAAAAGTTCTTGTAAATTGTAGTTAAACACTGCACTCGATGGTAAGTTAGACACTAGTATAATGCGTTAGCCGTCTGAGAAACCAGGATGTGGCCGGCTAACACCTTGTGAGTACAAGCTTCCAAAAGAAGCTAGCTTTTTAGAGAGCCTCTGGAAAACATTGAATCCGGCACATACAATGTACTAACGTTCATGAGATGCCGGTCCTCAGCTATCACGAAAATCCAGGCTCATGTGCTCTGTGTTATGTTTGTTATTGTCACTATCGGTATAGCTAAACGTCCCAAACTGGCAGATTTTGAAGATTGCTACATATGTTGCTGTGTTCCTCGTTCACTGGGCTCTTGCATCTTTGTCCGATCGGTTGGATTCCTTCTTCACTGCAGGGTGAAGTGCTTCCTAAAAAAGCTGAGCTTGCATGTTCCTCAAGATGGTTAGTGTTGCAAACATGCTAGTGTCTCTGTTATGCAGACACTGTTACCCTCAAGTAGGTGATGTCTGCCATCTTGGTTCTGTATGCTGAGTCATTGAGCACAAAGAATGTCATTCATTGTCCGCGTCTATCGCTCCGGTTTTATTATTTCAAGTTTCTTTATAATAGCTATTAGTTTACTTTGCTCTGTTTTGTTATTTATGACTAGTTCAATTCATGTGGGGAGATTTGACGCTGTCGGCTTATTTAAATGCGGTGGCGGTGTCAGTGGGCAGTCGGATGCGTAATGTTATGGATTTCCTTCTTCTCCACTGATACATTCTGCTGTTGTGGCTTTCCCCAACTTGTGAACAAAGGTGGGAAACTGGCCATGTCCTGTAAAGAATTAGGCCAGCTAGTGCTGGTCGACTAGTCGCTTCGTGTTCACTTTAGGGAAGAAGCTATGTGGATCTAATCGTTTTTGCATTGTCCCACTCAGATTGCCACAGATCCATTATATTGCTAAGTATTAGTATCTTTAAATGAGACTGCGGTAATTTATTTTTGTTTTCTGGTGGCATTGTTGTGGCATGCTTTGCTACTTTGTCTGCGTCTTCAATACCTGTTACGTCTGTGTGTGGTGAATTCCCATACGATTTTACTGTGCATGATTGAATTAAATCAAATAGTAACCTTTGTGTGTTTTGAATATATTTATCATGTTGTTTGTGTGCAGGAGTAACTTAAATTTATCTGATGGGAAGTAATTGAATATTCATTTCCTGATTTTTCTTATATAAACAATAGCAAAATAAGTGTTGAAACCTTAAAGTTCCTTATGATTCATATACAAAAAAAATTATATCGAAACAAAGTTGCATAAAAATATCACATTTTCTATTATTGATATTTAAATATATATTTAAATTTATTTATTAACACATATATATTACATTATAATTTATATATATTAATATTTAAATGAATTAATATCTACATCATAAAAAAGATCTATAATTCATTTGTAAAAAATTGTAAATGAGTGAATTGTAAATGACGTATGATTAATCTTACGTTTTCACTGCTTTCATGAAATTTTACTTTTGTTTTAATAACAAAACATAATAATGGCGTATATATAAATAATAGCAACTACAGAATCAGACTGAAAAATTATTTCTCTCATTAGATGATAAAATATTATAATTCTAAAATCTAAGAGTGGTAAAAAAACGATCATTAGTAAAAATTTCTTTAAATGGCTTTCTTAGAAGTAAGTTGAACTAATATTATTTGAGATAATTTTGAGGGAAAATAATATTCATTTAGACCGTCTGCAATTAAATTTCTATTTAAGGAAGATTAAGTAAAGTGTAATTTTAAAAAATGCAACACATATAACGAATTTTTCAGTGAAAATATTTTTTTTAAAAAAGTATCTTAGTTTTGAAATTTATTTTTCAAAATTTTTTTAAACAATTTTCTAAGGAGATAATAATTTAATTTTTTAGTCATGAATTAAACATGCATATTTTAAACGTCATTTGCATTAGCACACATGAAAAGCTATAAAATTCCTTTACAAGTAATTATTTATGTAAAAAAATCCTTAAGGAATTTTATTTCAAGTCATTTAGTGAAACAAAAAGATTTAAATATTATACTGTATCATTAAAATATTACTGTAGGAAAATTTTTATTGAAGTAACTATAATTTATCTACAATGGTATTAGATGAATATTTATTCCCGACACTTTAGATAAAGGAAATATTTAAATGCAAAAAAAGTTTGATATCTTTTTCTTAAATGGCAGAGGGGAATTTCTAGCTTTTAATGCTGTGAGAACCCAATAGTTCTAAATATATTAAAATCTTCTTGAAATTTTTCCTTGTTTCGAAAAATACTTTAATAGAATTTGGAGGCAAATTTTGAAAATAGGATTGGAGTTTCGTAAAAGAAATGTTTTTATCTATATTTTACAGAAATCTCCGTAAATAATTAGATTGAAAAACCATGTAACATAAAGGAAAGATTTTTGCTAGAATTTTTTAATTAATCCCCATAGGAATTTCACGCCTATATTTATTAAGGACAAAAGTAACTGTGGGCTTTGAGAAAAAAATGTATTAATTTAAAGATAATTTCTTTAAAAGAAGGCAATTAATTCTTTCGTTGATAATAACAATTGTTTTTGAAATTTAATCTGCAATTTATTCCTCAAAATTATAGAGCTATATTTTCTATTATATTAATTTTAATCTTTATTGGAGCTTAGCTTTTCCTGGTAAATTATTTCAAATTTCTATTAATCATTATAATTAAAATTAATCGTTATAATCATTAAGTCGTATCAGAGGGAAATTTATTTAATAAATAATTAAATGTATTTCAACAGCGTTAAGGGATGTCAACTATGCGAAATCAAAAAAGTCTTTAAGCGAATTCACTGTGATCTACAAGTAAGATAACTTTATTCAGTGCGAAAGGTCCTGGGTTCAATATTAGCTATTGATGTACAATGGGTGATGGAGATTGCCTTATGCATTCCCGCTTGTTAGAGTGGGTGCTTCCAGGTGTCTTCCCTTGTAACATATTAATAAGTCTCACAATTAACGAAAAGTCCCCTAAAAAAATTTAGCACTGACTTTAAAAGATAATTACTAACTGTTTTAAGCTGTAAACTGTACCTATTGATTGTGTTGAAACAGTGTTCAAGTGATAAACAAGCATTATCTATTCTATTGCAATTATCCTATTTTATTTTATTTTTAAATATCTACATTAATATAGAATTTTCAAGATTATACAATTACATTAATTCAAATTTTTACATGTTGGATATCAGAATATTCTTTAAGCAAAATTTTTTTTGTAAATGTTTTCTAGCTTAGTTTAATATGATATTGTTATACATCTATTGTATTACTTGTATTGGAAAGCATAATCTATTCTATTTATGATCCAAACTTCTAAAATCTTTTTGGTATTGGTGCGTTATATTTTTCTGTTTTATATGAGTTTACAGTCAAAAGATTTGAAGCTAAGACCCATATTTAGTATCTATTTTCGTTTAAAGAGTATACTTCAAATCATATTATGCAAAAAATGAAAAAGGAATTCACTGTAAAAAGCGTCAAATCGTTATCCATATTATTCAAGCTATTATTCTTGTATTTTTACACATAAATGCATAACATTGTTACTTAAAACTTTTATCATAATGTATAATAATGTATTTGACTTTGTTTTTAACTCTAGATATTTTACGAAATTTTGTTTTCTAGAGTAACAAAATTGTCTATATAGAAGAATAATTTGAAGATGTAATTCTTGATTAATTGTTTATGTTCGCTTGTGAATAGACACTTTTCTAGATAATTACACTCATTTTGATAAATATAGCATCGTAATCTATAAATGAATATTTTTAATACAACGGAGACATAAATTGTAAATATTTATTCAACCCTTGTACAATAATAATTTATAAATTATATGTTATTTATTTTTATCTATTTAAATAAAAGAATAACTGCATGAAAATTAATTAATAAAACAAGAGGTAATTACTGTTATTTTCAAATTTCAAATAAAAATATTAAAATACTTTAAAAATTTTAAACTTTAGTTTCAAAACTAATTAACTCTTCCCACTTGTGCCATTTTTTTTTTTTTTTTTTTTTATTTGAGAAAACAAAATTATCTCCCTGTGCACCAAGGAATATCACACAGGGCCCGAAGGTACAACTAATGCACAACATATTATCTTAAAGACAAATCATGAGATGAAAATAAATATATATATATATATACAAGAGGGGAAAAAAAAGAAGTTAAATTACACAATGGATAAATTTTTTGAAAAGTACAAAAGTCTCTTTCTTCACAAGGTCCGACAAAATTGGGGGCCATCTATTATTCAAGTATTTGCGAAGCTCGTTCCTTTCTTGTGAGACCAATGGGCATTCAAGAAGAATGTGAGAAGGATTGTCAATCCCAGAGTTGCAGCTGCATACGTCACTGTTTTTGATATGAAAACGATGGAGGTAGCTATTGAACTTCCCATGTCCAGTGAAGAATTGGGTAATTTTAAAGTCAGTATGGAACCAGTGGCTCTTAATTCTGAAGAAAACTGTAGGGAAAAAAGATTTAGTCCACTTACAATTGGGAGAGGAGACAAAACTTGAGTTCCATTCTGTGATTATGTTCTTTTGGGCAATGGATTTAAAAAAAGACTTGGGAAGACTAGTATTGAGTTTATTTGTAAGTGATAAAGAAGATTTGGCCAAGAAATCTGCTCTTTCATTACCATACACACCACTGTGGCCCTTAACATGAGAGAAACGGAAGGAGATATTTTTAATATGGCACATATGAATAAAAGTCTGGACTTCTACAATGAGTTTTTCACAACTTGTTATATCTTGCAGAGCCAGAAGGGATGACATCGAGTCACTGCAAATTAAAAAATTTTTATAAGGCTTGTCTATGGTATCTTTAACAGCAAGATTAATGCAGAGTAATTCCGCTTGGAAGATCGAACAATAGTCATTAATGCGGTACGTCTGATGGCTCACTTCAAAACCATTCTGAAAACATACATAGGCAAGGCCTACTTTTTCGTTAACCTTACTCCCATCTGTAAAGTAAATAACATCGTAGTCTGCTTCCTGTATGTTATCAAATGCAACCAGGGGAGCAGGAGATCTTGTCGATGGATGAGGTAGGGAAGAATAATTCAGATCACCATTAAGATGGTTAGAAAAGGAGTCTGGAGCATAACAACAAGCTTCATTTTGACAAAGAATGACAACATCAAGAGGTGGAAGACCAGAGAGAATGAAGAGAGCATCATAACTGACTGTTCTGTATCCTCTAGCAATTCTCAAGAGCAGTCTTCTTTGTATTTTCCTGATGAGTTTTCGGTTTATTTTTTTCTTCAAACTGTCTCCCCAGATTCGTGAGGCATATAGAATAACGGGAACAATACCTTGTTTATAAATCAATTTAGCAACTTCGAATTTAATACCGTGACTATTGCTACAAGCTCTATGTAATCCATTTGTAAGAATGTTAATCTTAGATAAAAGGTATTTTATATGTTCTTTCCAATGAAGTTTATTATCAACAACAACGCCAAGATATTTAATGTTATCAACAACTTCCAGAAAATGGTTACCCATAGCAAGATTGATAGTGGCATCATTGTTAACTTTTTTGTGAATCATCATTACTTTGCATTTCGTATAATTGAATTCCAACTTGCATTGTTGAGCCCAATTATGAACGAAATCAAGAATATTTTGAGCAGTACTGCATAAGTCGAGAAAATTCTTGTTCTGGACAATTATGAGAAGATCATCAGCGAAAGCAATTTTCCAGCAATTAAATTCATTCAATTTTTTCAATAAATCATTCATTATTAAGTTCCAAAGAAATGGACCAGAGACAGAGCCTTGTGGACATCCTTTTTGTATATTTACGACTTTCGATTTATTGCCAAGAGTGAGGACTGCAGTTCTGTTGTTCAGGAAACTGCGAAAAAGATTGAGAACATTTGATGGAGTATTAGCCTCTTTCAGTAAGAAAATGATAAATGGCCACCAAGCATTATCAAATGCTCCTTTGATGTCCAATGAAAGGAGAATGGTGAACAAATTTTTCTGTTTCCCTTCCTTTACAATATGAACAAGTCGCTGAAGTGCATCTTCCGTTGATTTTTGTGGTGTAAATCCATATTGGTCTTTACTAATATAATTGTAATTGTTAAGATGCCATCGTAGTCTGTTCGTAAGGAGTTTTTCAAGGCATTTTCCAATACAAGGTAATAAGCTAATACATCTAATATTCTTAAGATGTGGTCGATTTGAGTTCAAACATTTTGGAATTAAAACAACTTTAGCACATTTCCAAAGAGCAGGAAAGAGAGAAAATTTTAAGCATAAATTGAAAACTGCAGGCAAAATAGAAGGAGAACACTGGTGAAAGCATTTAATCATTTCATTGGAAAGGGAATCCAGACCAGGAGATTTTCCAGGGGACAAACCTTGAATAACAGCATTAACCTCATAGACTGTAAAGGGTACATCATCTTGCATAGAATAGTCCTTGATAGATTGTTCTCGAATATTTTGTTGAAAGGAGTTATCGTTTAAGGGATTGTCATCTGGGAAAGAAAAATTTGAAATAGCACTCAGAGACTCTTCAAAGGAAGAAGTGAAGTAACCAGAAGAGGTTTCAATGCCAGAAATCTCGACACTTTTACTAAAATTTCTCTTCATGCCTTTGTAAATCTTCTTCCATACATTTGTAGGGGTAACATCAGAAAGAAAATCTTTCCACGAGTTTAATTTTGATTTGTTAATCAAGTTCTTATACTCGCCTTTTACGTGGAAGTAATTGGTTTTAAGAATTTCCTTGACTATCGGGTTTTTGGCTCTTTGAAAACGACGTCTTGAAGCATTTAATTTTTTACGCATGCACGCTATTTCAGAAGTCCACCAAGGAACATTTCTTTTATCATAATGTTTGAAAGGAATTGCAATATTTCCGGCAGAAATCAAGATATTTTGAAGCTCAGAGATTAGGCGCTCCAAGCAAATAGAGTTACTGCAAGTAGTAAGTTGATCCTTGAAACTACGATTATTGATAGCCTCATAACATTTCAACTGAAAAAGAAACCAATTTGCTCTTCTGCAATCAAAGATTTGCTGCCCGTTTTGGTTTAAAGAATTCATAGTGCTATTAGACAGGGCAATTTCAAAATAAATCATCCTATGATCAGAAAGAGAGTCATAGTCAGGAATAGACCAAGTGATGGTATCTTGCAATAAACTTTCTCCAACAACAGTGATATCAATATAACTAGATCCTTGAGATGAGCAGAAGGTAGGACCGAAATCCTCATTAATTACAAAGAGCTGTTTGGCACTGAAAAAATCACATAGCTTATCTCCTCTAGCGTCTGAATAAGGACTAAACCAAGCACTACTTTTGCTATTAGAGTCCATTCCCCAAATAAGTCGAGAAGAATTAATATTGGACATTAGAGAATCAATTTTTTGTAGATCAGCATCAATATTTCTTCCTGGTTCAAAGTAATAGGAAAGTAGTGTAAAATCTGAATTATTGACAGTGATTTCAACGGAGATCATGTTATAATCAGAGTAATTATGATAAATAAAAGTAGAAATGCTATTTGAGCGAATGATGATCGCTGATTTTATAATGTCTGAATGAGGATCAAAGAATAATTTGTAATGGCTAGGAAATCCTGGAAGATTCCCTTTGTAACAGTGAGGTTCTTGAATCAATGCAACATCAATATTATCAGTTTCCATATTAAGAATGAGTTGCTGCGTAGCACTTTTAGACTTATGCAGATTTAATTGAACGAAACGCAAAATAGAATTATGACTATTACTCATAATCAGTACGAGAGATTGATAGTTTTCTCATGAATATTTCACTTGGGCAGCAGCTGTCATAAGGTTTATGATGAATATTAACTTTTTTTAAAGGATTTTTAGTTTTATTATTAAATCTAGCACAATTGACACAAACTTGGTGATTTTTATTGGAACACTCTGAGCTTTTATGGTTGCCTGAGCAGGTAAAGCAAGAAAGGTTATTTTTACAATCAACCGCTTTATGGTTATATCCCAAACATTTGAAGCATCTATGTATAATAATAAAATCAGCAACTTTACACATAGACCAGTCAAGCCTGAGAGATCCTAATCTTAAAACTTGTTTGCGGACATTAGGCGGAACACTAATAATCATATGTCTTGAATCTCCAAATTTCTTCAGCGTGAAACGAACCTTAGACTCTAAAATTTCTTCCTCAGAAATTGAAATATCAGAATTTTGCTCAAATAACACCTTGATAAGTTCATCATCATGTAGTGAACCAGGAACGTGTTTGATAATAATAGCAGGAAGTTTTCGTTTAGCAGGAGTTGAAGAAAGAGAGCTGCAATTTTCGGAAAGGACATCACGAAATTTTTTCCTGTCATCATCAGACACACATTCAACCAAGAGCTTATCATTTGGAAGACTTCTTAAGTTTTTTATACCAATTTTATTGCTTCTTGGATTGACTTGCGTTTTTATAATATTTTTAATATCTTCAGCTTTAAGTGTACCTTGCTCATTTGCACTAACAACGAGACTACAGTTTCTTCCAACGCTCATTTGTTTCTGCAAAGGCTCAGTAGATGGCGCCACTACACTAGCAAACGATTTCTTCTCGCATATTTTCGTTAGCACGTTTTCATAAGCTAATCGTGATTGAACATTTTTAAATTTATCAAAATTTGAGTAAATAATACAACGTAACTCACTCAAGGCATTCTTTGCATCTTCCTTCATCTGTTGATTCATGTTTGATCTAGAAGTAAGCGCATTTTCAACTATTTTTAACTTATTTTCGCAGGAGGCATAAAATTTGTCAACAACATCAATGGCGTCCATGTTGCCACTCCACCACTTGTGCCATTGAGAAATAAACTGCAAATTTTTGTTTCATTTCTATAAATATTAACTTTTTCACGAAATCACATTTTTCATTTTCTACCAAGCAATTACATCCTTGTGTTTTCGGGTTAAACATTCATTAAAATTTCGCTCCAAATACAATGTTTTTGCTTTGGACTCGCATGAAGATGGAATAAGTTTAGGAAAAGTTATTTCCTACCAAAGAAGTTAACACTATAATTTTTGAATATATTTTAAATATTTTGCAGTAGTTTTCTTTTAATCATTGAAAGAGTTAACTGACTGTTGTATCTGTTAACTTTAATTTAGATATTCTTTTTGTATATTTTAAGTAAATATTATTTCAAAATTTTAAGAATCTTGTTTGATAAGAAAATGTTATTTTCTCTCTTAGTAAAATTTTATAAAAAATATGTTCTGGAAGAGTTAATTTCGTAAGGAATTAACTCTTCCAGAACATATTTTTTATAAAATTTTACTAAGAGAGAAAATGTCAACAGAAGAGTCTCTCGATCTATTTTATGCACTGCAACCAACTTTAACGAACACGATGGATCTTCGGTTAAGGTGGGATTGGAACTTACTACCCTCCGGCAGTAAGAACGACGCCCTGAGCAACCAGGCCATCGTGGCTTTCGTAAATCGGGCTTAGTATATGTAAAAGACTACTTGGATGGAAGTACATAGACAACCTTTCCAAATATAGGTTTTAATAATTGTCTTAATAAATTATCGTGCTTATTAGTGATGTATAAAGGAAATGCTGCACCGACTATTCTTAGCCTTATTTCTAGAGATAAAAAATACAACTTAACGAAATATCTTGAGAATATAGTGAACAACAGAGATATAGCTTTGTGGCTGGTTATTAAAATCTTATGTTTATAGTAGGAAGAATACTTTAATAAATATTCCAAAACGTTTTGACGATTTAGTCTCTAAATATAAAAACAAATATTGCTTAAAATTATTTAATTATAAGATATTCTAATATTGCATTAATCAATCATTATAATGATATCGCTCCGATTGAAAAGCAAACAAAATTGTTATATTATGCTAAAATTAATAACTATATTATGTCTTGATAAAAATTTTAAAAATGCTAAAAAAATAAATTATGTATAACTGCAAGTTAGTTTTCACCCTGTGAAAACTAAAGCAAGGACCCTTAATTACTGCAGAGAAAGGGTTTTCTGCGGACTTTAACAATAACAAGCTAATAAGGTTATTAATTTACTTGGTCACATTATTTGCCTTGATTCTATTTGAATTGCTAATTGCTTGAATTAATTCCATGAACATATTTCTGTTATTTTATATCTGTTGTATATATTAAATGTAATCAAATGGATTAACAGCGTATTAAAGACATCGAATTAATCTGCAATAAACATATTGATGTAAAACGGAAGTTTAAAAGCAAATTGATAGTAATTGTTGTCCCAAACCAAAAATATAGATCAAGATTGGAACTAAAAAGCCATTATCTTGATCAGGAAGGTAAAACCTATACTAATTCATATTTAACAAAAGGAAGTTAGGATACCAGTTTAAGAGGTTCAAATAATAGATGGTTAAAAATTCTTTTAATGAAACTAATGAAAAAATGCTAAGAGTTTTATGCAATAATTTTTTAATGTTTAACGAAGCATGTTAAATAATAACTTATCGAAGATTACTGTTAAATTTTTAACTTAATCAGTTTGGCTTCAATAGTTTTAATTCGTTTTCTAAATCAACATTGGAAGTTTGTAAAGATTTGGAATCCATTGCAATAAATATGTCAAAGCATAATAATGTGTGCAAATAATGATCGAAAGCAACGAAACAAATTACAGATTTAAATGCCTCTGGAAAAATAAAAATACAGAGATAAAGCTCATTTTAACTGCCCTAATATAAAAATTCAATATATTTAATTTCTGTCTTTCTTTAAACTTTCTTTGAAACAAAATTAGTGTTTAATAAAATGCTAAATTTACGAGAATTGGATAATTATGTTCATGTAATCGTATTTATGTACGTTATAAATAGAAAATTTTCGCTTTATTCTTCTTCTTGATATATTCTGATTTATCGATATAATTTGTATTTCTAGATAGTATTTTCTTGCATTTATTTATATAGGAAAATGACTTGTATTAAGTAATGCAAATTCTTAAAACCCATTTGAAATCTTTGACCCACAATAATTTGATATAGAAATCTTAAATAATTACATCTATTAAATAAAAATTGCTTGTTATCTAATCATACTGAGCAAAGTTGGGAAAGGTGGCTTGTACAGAAATTTGGACCATTATTCAACAAATAAATTATTTACTGCTCGGAAATAAATAAATAAATATTCATTAAGTAGGATCATACATTTATTTGAAATCCATTCTCAAAATTAGTTGCAATACACTATCATAATTTAATATATTTAAAATTTGATCAGATTTATTCTTCAATATTTATAATTTTCATAATAAAATACTTTACTCTTTCAAAGAAATATTTATTTTCAACAAAGTTTTAATAGATTTAAATTAAGAAAACAGTCATTTAGGGAGAAAAAACAGCTTCTTTAATGCTCTTGAAATATTTGTTTTTTAAGAAAAAGAAATATTTTCATAAAATAAATTTTTTAATTTTACTATCCTCGAGGGAGAACTTAAATGTAGTTATTTAATTACCTCATTTCATCTTCATTACCCGTAATTGCCTGTTTTATTTTAAAAACTTTTTTTTGAGAAAATAACAGAGTAGAAGGTGAAAACTCAAATAATCTTTAGGGTGTACTCATTCTACACAAAATTTTAAATTATGTTATAAAAGCAAAATTTGTGGGCGTAAATAAATAGTTAAACAATTGTTTTTCTTAAGAAAGTAATCAATTTAGTAAATGAAACCAAGTAAAAAAGGAAAAATATATATTATTTTAAGATTTAACTTGCCATTTAAAGTAACATTGATGATTAAATCTATTCCATGTGAAATAATTATAATAAGTTAATCTTATAGAAGTAATTATATACACATATTGATTTGTTATACCCAGCTTCTAAGTGCTTAAATTAGTACATCTCAAAATTTTTGAGCATAACAATATTCCTCAATCATGTGTTAAAACTTTCAGTTGAGACAAGAAAGAGACATTTAAATTGTAAGAATAGCATCATACGTAGATTCTGTCATCATAAACAGTGGTCACCAAATTTTTCGACCTCATACATTCCTCCTCGACATTCATTATTTAAACCCCGTGGATTACTAATAAGATTTTATAAGTTCTAAACATATTTAAAAAGCAAAATGATCGAGGAACACATAAAATGTACCTAATTAATAAAATGAAACTTTTAATTGTAATCAAATTATGAAAGCTTTATTAATAGTCAATAATAAAATAAACAAAATAAGTAAAAACAATTAAAATTTGTTTAAGTATATCAAACATTTAGCATTATACATTACTATTATGATAGATGTGTTCCTGCTAGTTAGAAGTGAGATTATGGATATTAGGATCCAATGTTGTTACTCCATGATGGAGAATTGCATTTATTTCAAGCTGAGACCACTTCAGTGTTTTGTTAACTGTGGCATATGAAAAGGTCTTTTTACATAAATAAGTTGCGGAGAATTGCATCAGAATTTTCATTGCCTGTTCATTAAAAAAAGGGTATTCAATTTTAATGGGAAACCATAACTGAGATCTAGATCAGGATGAATGAAATTTAAATTTCATTATTTCATCCGACGATAGGCATATGAGGCTCTCCTTTATATGTCTGCTTAAATTATTATCTTGAAATTCCACTTACATATAACTTAAGTGATTAGTAAGTATATCTCCACATTTTTCAGGAGACCAGTGAAATTGTCTCGAATGTGATCATGAATATCTTTTATCATATCACAAGGTTTAAACTATATAACTTAACTACATAACTATTATAGCCACCCACCCTGACTAATGGTCAGGGTGCCTGACTGCGGATAGGGAGGTCCTGGATTCGAATATCTCTTTCTTTTCTACTTTCTTTCTCTTCTTTCTCTCACTCTCCTCTTTTAGCCCTTTTCTTGCATGAATTGGTTGTGAATGGTTGTTTACCCTATGAACGGGTGATAATATGACATGTGTGTATTAAGCTTAGCGGACTCCACACCAAACCCCGGTTCAGTTGGAAAAGTAAATCAACGCACCCCATACTGCAAACCTATCTGCCACAAGACAACAATAACTACATAGATTGTTAATTGGTTTTTGTCAAAAAAAGAGGAAATGGTAATATTTGGAAGAATCAAACGTAGCAACTAATGCACATATTTATGTCACAGATGAAAGAAATAATCAGTTATCATTCTATGCAAGCAGAAAACAAAGTAACACGATCTTTAATTTAGATGAGATATCTTATAAAATACATATAACAAGTGCTTTTAAAAAGTATTTTATTTAATATACCAGTCGTAGTGAAAATGACTTCCTAGACATGTTTCATAAGCCTTTAAACATCAGTATAATTTTATTATCTAAAACTTTAGTTTTTTTAATTTGGCCTAAACTTCAAGAATATTCAAATTGGAATTTTCTTTTGGATTTAAAAGTGCTAAATTCATAAACGAATGCATATAATAAAAAAAATGAATACGGAAAACTGGGGAATATAGAAAATGTTTTAAGAGCAAAATCATTCCACACATTTTATTTTCATTTGCAATGCATGTAATTTTTAAGTTGATAAATTATATAAAATTTCTTACATCTCTTAAGTATGTTTGTCTTCTATTTAATAATGGATGCCACATCATGCAAGTTTACATGTACAGAAATATCTAGGAAACAGCTGTGTAACATTTCCCATGATTTTGAACATTTAATGTTATTGAAAAGTGTATTAATCAAATTACTAATTGCTATTAAAATATTTACTAATTATAATTTGTCTTTTTTTATAGTTTAAAGATCTATTTGTTAATTTTTGAAAAGCAAATATCTTATTAAAAGAAATTATTTTGTGCAATATATTTTGTTTGCCGTTTGGCAACAGTTGGAAAACAAAACTAAACTAAATTGATCGTGGATTTTAACATAATAAAAATGAGCTATTTCAGAGCCTTAAAACAAAAGCATGGAAGGAATTGTATCTGATTCAATTCTAATACAACTTGGAAATTTGTACTAAAGCTTGTCATGTTCTTGATGGAAAATGACAATTTTCACAAAAAAGTCTCATTTTTCCTCACAATAGTAGATCAATTGTTGTTGTCATGTGCCAGCCAAGTTGGCTGGCAATATGGAGTGCGCTGCTCCACTTTTATAACTGAACCATATTTGGCGTGGAGTCCGAATTCCTCAGTACACACATGCCATAGGTACCTGTTTATAGGGTAGGCAACCATTCACACACAAAGAAAGGACAAAGACAAGAAAGAGAGAGAAAGTACATCCATGCCCAAGCCAGGATTTGAACCCAGGTCCCACCCATCTGTAGTCAGGTACGCTAACCACTAGACAGGTTGGGTGGCAATGGATCAATTAAAAGATAAGAGTGATGACTAGAGAGCTGGAAATTAGTTCTACTTTTTTGTCATAAGTCTGTTCTTCTGCAATTATACATTTCCTGAGTTTTTCCAAAAATGCCCTCTAAAAATTTTAACTATTTAGAATATGCATTGAAATTGGCTAAAATTGAAATATTTATTATTCAAACATTTCAATTCACATCCTAAAACTTTGCATGAAGTAATAATAATTTATTAAACTTTTTGTAATGTTACAAAGATCAGATAATGAAATTTTTGAATAAAATTTAAAAAAATAATCCACAAATTTCATTTGCAACTTTATCTGTTTTCAAATCTTAATATTTGTTTTTAATTTTTAATCTCATTACTTTTTAATTTATTGGTTCAAAAATTTTCTTTTATTTCTTATAACAGAAATACATATTCTCAGGTAAAAGTTTTAAAAAATTTCAAATGATTTCATTCACATTAATTCCTTACTAGAAAGCATTTGTTCATTGCGAAAACGTAAAAAGCTTTTCATAAATCAACAGCGAAGTGTTAAAAAAAAGTTTTGTTTAGAAAATTAAAAATGAAAAATATATATTTTTTCATTTTCATTTTTCTAAACAATGATATAATGTATATTAAAATAACTATATAGATATTTTAATATACATTATATTAATAAATATGCTTCAATTTATTTAAATAGATTATAAAAATATATATCAGTCTGTGGAATAAGTTCTCACTAATTATAATGAAACATGAAAATAAAAATACATTTTAAAAGTATATTTAAGTAAATCATTATTTTTTTTATTTTAAAACTAAAAGGCTAACTGAGAAAGTATAATATAATTATAATTACATTAAGGTAATATAAATGTAATATATGAAGTTACAAAAAATATATATTTGTTTTATGTAAATTTCTAATTTATGAGTGTATGATTTGTAGTAATTTCTTAAAAGTCAAGACCATTTCTTACTGACTTTAACTTTCAAGAATATCTGATATATAATTAAATTTATGTCTATATTTATATAATTCCTTATGCACTAAAATGTTTTTAGTCACCTATTTTTATTTTTAGCCCATTTTTGAAAAGAAAATGGAAGTTTTTTATGTTTTCATGTCTGAATAAATAGGAAAATTAATGAAAATGTAAAATTATATTTTACATAATAATATGTTCTCGATGAAGTTTCCTGATAATTTATTAACGGAAATAATATTATTTAATTATATATATATATATATATATATATATATATA
>JAPDSC010046115.1:105917-122529 GCA_026290005.1 Latrodectus geometricus
AAGATATACCTTATTCTAAGATTACAAAACGTTGAGTATTAAAAATACATGTTAAACTGTAATAATCCAATTTAAAATTTTATCCATATAAATTTACACGACATTGTATTTTCTCATTTATATAGTGTTATAAACATAAATTTCAATTTTATTAAAAGAATACAGCATATTACACATTAAAATTTTCAGTTATTTAAAAATTTCATAACGCAATGAATCATTTGTTGCAATAAATGAATCATAAATTTACAGAATATTTTCCGAAATAATCAATTAGAACTACTCTTGAGTAAACTGAAGGAAACGTTTAAAAATATTTTTTTAAAATCATGGCATAGATTCATATTGAAAAGCAAACAAAAACCATAAGATATAATGTACAAAAATATAATGAAGTTTTATTTAAAATTCAAAGATATTATAATATCCTTCTTCATGATATCTCTTCGAATTTTATAAAACTCTTTACTTTATTCTGAGTAAATAAGTGTTTTTAATAATTTTTAGACACTTTGTACAAAATTATTTTTAATATTATTTATATCAAAAATATTATTTTGTATAAAAACATTTTTGTAATAAAACAAAGTTAATGTAATAAATATAGGTTAGAACTGTCACAATACTTTTTTAAAAAATTTAAAAATGTTTTCTTTCATATATATTTTTATTTAAATATACATCTAAGAAATCATGGAAATAATTATATTAAATAATACAAGCCAAATATTTTTATATAATGTAACATAATATTTCATGAGTTATATTAATGTTAGAATACACATTTTACAATAATATACAAATAAAATAACTTTTTTCGAAATTTTTTTAGGTAGTGGAATATTTGTATAAAAAGCCAAATATTTTCCAGTGTCAAAACTTATATTGTATTTTGAATGATTTTAAAAACTATTTTAAAGAATTTTGTATTGCTGTTTCTGTAAGTATTTGCTTTCTTTTAAATATGTACAGTTATTTATATTTCTTTATAAAATTAAATATCATATACTTTTTCTTGTTAAATAGTCTTACTTATTTCAGCATTATTATTTAAAATTAAATTTAAATTTTCAAAATGTTGAATTCTTATAAAATGTAAAACGTGTAAAATCTTAATTTGGATTCACATAAATATAAATGTTATAACCATCATAATTTCTTTGGAAATATATTCATAGCATCATACATTTCTTCTTACTAAAGATTGAAATTTTTCTTACTAGAAAGTTCAATATAATTTACTATTACATTGAAAAATAATACTATTTCATAGCAATCGAATAAATTTCATTTCCAGAATTAAATATTAGCAGGAATGTCAAATAATGGTTAAGAGATTTTGATAATAATGATATAATTAAACTATTATGAATAATTTTATTTATTTTCTGAGTCTCCTTCTTATAACCAATAAAACCTAAATATTATATTCAAAAGTTTACAAAAAATGCAGTTTATTTTTGAAAATGTGTTGAAGATTGACTAATTAAATAATATACAACTGCTAAAATAATTTTATATTTTTTATGCAAAAACTAATTAACTGTATATTTCTAACCTGGTTATAGTTTGAATTTGCTTTTGTTATATGGTGATCTGGATATTTTCCAAGTAATCAAGGGATAACTTCTTTCTGTTTTTCAAGATAATTCCATTTTTTGTTTAAACTGGATGCTTCGTATCTATTGATAGAATAATCAAATTCGTTTTGGTATTCACCTTACGCAAGTGAAATTGCAACATGATATATTTTCAGAAAATAAATTTGATGCCCTTTATTTGGGATCACCAATATTTCAAACAACTTACAGTCTTAAAAATAGATATCTTACTTTCCGAATTTAAAATCGAATTGTTATTGAAAATCTCAGATCCTTACAATCTTACAATTACAGAAAATTGCGAAAATACTGACAATAAGGAAGAGTAGCTCAATCATTTGTTATATGCTTTGAAAATTCGCAGAATCTTTGAAAGGACATCTTATTATACGAAATGAAATTGAAATTCTATAGAAAATCTCAATTTTTTACAATTACAGAAAAACTAAAATCGTTGAAAATGAGACATGATAGAACTTGTGTTTTGAAAATAAAGTATTGAAGAGAAGGTATTACATTAGTTACAAAATCAATAGAAACTACTGTGTTTTTTTAATAGCTTAATGAAAGTATTTAGACTAAATGCAGTTTTGAGATTTAGGTACAAAGATTATGACACAATATTAAAATAAAATTACATTCATCACATTTAAACAATTCCCAAAAATGTCTCCTTTATTAATTCTTGCAAATCTTTTATAATTTTTTTAATATGAAATGACCATCTCGCAATTATTTTTATTTCTTTTAAAACAAATTTGTAAGAAATAACGTATCTATAATATAAAAATATTCATAACGCCATTATAAATATTTATTTATTGTGTTCTAAGATGTTAGAAATTGATGTCCTATGATCATGAATTTTTTTATTATATATACATTTAAAAATTACTTAAAAAATAATTCCCTAATGCTTTGAAAAGAATGCAAAATTAAAATGTTGTTGTTACATATGACCCTTGGAGAAGCGAATCTCGCCCATCAGGGATTGGAAGAATTAAGGCAGAAAGAGCATCTTACGTTTTTAAACAGAGCGTTCCTCTACCAGGAGGAAAGTACAACTTTGGTTTATAGATGGCAGCACAATCTGGATTTTCAAACTTAGAAGCCAGAGAAAACCCAGTGCCGGCTCCTAACACTAACACTCTCCAAAGTATTAATTTGTGAAGGAAACATGAAGGACATTGAGACCACTACATATTTTACGTGGCTCAGTTGCCATTAGTGAACACAACGGACCTTTGGATAAGCTGGAATTTGAACTCATCTCTTTCTGGTAACGAGTACGACGCCCTTAATAACCAAGACACCACGCCCTCCCAAATTTGAAAGAAATTATTTAAGCTACTCTAGTGTAAGTATGATGAAGTCATTTAACGTTATTAACACCAAAATATGCATAGTTGTTACATTTTTCCACTATTATTCAGGAAAGTCAAAAAGTTATTTATAACAGGTAGTATGTCACATATTTTACTAGCTGAAGAATACCAATCTAGAATACCAAATCCTTAATTTTATAAACGACCATATTGTCAGCAAAATCTGGCAGATCTTTTTGATTTAAAAGTACTGGCATGCTTATTTAGTCATATAACAATTTTTAATTTTAGTTTAACAAAAATATACGTTTTGAATCAACTGACTATCGATAGCCATAGTTCATGTAAAACCAAATAGAGAAAGTTTCTTTTGAAAGTTCTAGGGTTATTGTTTTTATTTATGTTGCACATATTTGTATATAGATCATTATTTTGACTGATGACTTTGAAGAAAATTATTGAAAGTGTATTTTAAATGGAAGAATTTTGAGTTTTAAGGTGTAATTTTGAATCCTCTTTTTCTTAAAATAGATATTAAATATGCACTCAATTGAAAAAAAAATAAGAATATTAAGAATAGAGTATACATGTGGTATATGATTTATTATAGTAATCAATGTAAACACATGATACTTCAAAACATTTTCAGTTATAGCTGCAAAAGCTGCTGTTAATTAAGATATACTTTCTTTAAACAGTATTTTAAAGTTATTGTTAGTAAATTCAAAACCAAATTGTAGATTATATAGAAAGTTTTATGCTTCAGATTTTTTGCATATTAAAGTAAAATTTCAAAAATTGTTCCACTCGAACAGGAATGAATATATAAATAAAAATACATCAGTTGGTTTTAAAATTCTTGCACAGGATTCATTATTGATATTGGATGTAAGATCTACTTTCTTCAATTGTATTAGGAATTTCATAGAATTTGACACAAAAAATTATTACACTTAGCAAAAATAAATATTTGTAACACGTTATATGTCATTGTTAAGATTGACAAATGCAATGATATGATTACAATTGCCGTGGCAACATTGTATATGTGTAATTTATTATACTTGAATAATAAGATTAACATAAACCTTAAATAAAAAAATTATTTTTTGACTTAAATCAAAATAAATTAGCTCAAGCAGATTAAAAGAAGTTTTCCATATTTATTTTAATTCATGTTTATAAATAAAATTCAAAGAAAATACCATTAAATGCATTTCAAAATTTGTATTCAAGAGGATAATACATTATTGTACAAATAAATAATGGAATAATCATCATTAGAAGTGTTAATTAAAAGAAAGCATAATGAAATAAAATTTAATTTAAATCAAAATAGCACATTACTTAAAAAATTATCTCTTAAAGTATTCAATGATAAGCTGCATTTAAAAATGAAAATAACAAGTAAAATATTAGGTTGGGGAAAAAATTATCCATTATTTTTTCGGTAGACGTCTGTAGTGATCTCTATCTCGTGAGGTATCTATCAAACAATTTCTAATTTATACTCATTGGAAAGGTGACATTTGACACTAAAATATCCTCTAGCGGTTTTTTGTTTGATTAATTCAGTTACGAGTACAAGGTTTTAAAAATGGAAGACAACAAACAGAAAATTCGATACATTTCGTTTTTCTCTTGTAACAGTGAAAAAGATAGCCAGGTGACTAAAATTGTGAAAGTTGTTTATCGTCCTATATAAGACTGTAACAACCAGTTACGCACAATTTTGGTTTCGTCGATTCCGTTTGGGTATTTGGATGCTAAAGATGCACCTCGCATATATACAGCATCGTCGAGAATGTCTATAAAATATCAAAAATTATCAAACTTGACATCATGTCAGCAGTCGTAGCTTCGCACAAGACCTAAAAATCTACATGAAAACTGTTTTAAAACTTTTTACAAAGCGAATCTGAAATAAGTTACAAAAAGTTTACGTAAAAATAATGGATTCCTTTTTCCCCAAACTAGTATTATTTTACACATAAATTCTTTTGATTGTTAACATTCTCCAATGCCATTTAGGAAGTTTTCATTTAAAATCTCTTACATTTTTTGTTCAATGTAATAAATTATTCCGGTTTAACTGATATATTTTCTAATATCGTATTTTTTCTAATTATTTGTTTCATTATGAGGTCAAATGAAAATCATTTGCACAAAGAGAAACTGTCTGAATTCACAACTCAATTTATGCATAATACAAATTTTTTTCGACAAATGCATATTTGGTTTTTGTTAGCATTCTTCAACTCTGCTTTAAACGATGGAATGAGATAAAAGCATCTAAAATAGATTTGATAAGATGAAAATTAATATCTGCCATTAAATATATGTGTATTGATTTTTGATGCCCTTAATTTCCATTGAAAATGGAGTTATTTTTAGTGATGAACATTTGTGGAGTTTTTTTTTTATTTATGACATAGGAAAAGAATTGAACAATGGAATATTATTATGAGCTTTGAATCTAAATTTAGGGAGCTTATTGTAGGTTCTTTTATAATTCCATAATTACTCATTAAAATTTTTATCTTTAAAGCAATCTAACTATATGTAATTTTTTTTTTGGAACAAAAAAAATTATTTAAGCAAAACAATTTCATTTTTGATTATTTTTTTTTCTTTTGTGCAATGGATCAACCTAAATTAAACATTTTTGTTAAGGATTCATTACTTGTCCCAATTTAATTTTTATAAAGTGCATTTTATCTACTAAGTTAATATCACGGATAAAAATGTGAGTTTAAAAATGACTAAAATTGAGATATATTACTTTAAAATTGTTTTGTCTCTTTAATAACTTAAATTTTTATAAAATTTTATTGAAGCGTTTGAAGTTGTGTGTGCATTTAAAATGAAGGTGAAATAATGTTCTTAAAGGAAACATAAATAAATTTATTAAGTATCCATAAAGTAATTTTGATTAAAATAATCAGTGTGAGCACCAATAGTTACACCAACTATTATCTGAATAAGTATATTTTATAAGCCTATCAGTGCATTAATAAATTAGTAACAGCAATAAGATTTCATAAATAAAACTGTTTTGACAAAACAATGAAATTTATTTTAAAAAAATTTGGAATTCTATAACCTCAATTTATAAGACACACAATTTATATTTATCCATACGATATTTGCAAAAGATACACTGCTAATTTATAACTGAATTACAAATACAAACTACATTAGCCAAAATAATATTTCATTTTAATTCATTTATTTTATTAATTCCATTTATTTTAATTCTATTAATTCCATTTATTTTAATTCCATGTATTCATTCCCATTCATTCATCTAATAAGTGCATTGACTGGATATTACGGCTATACAAATGTCACAAAATAATGCCATACTGTGTATAAGAATATTGTGATAACCGTTTTTAGTGATAACTTCTTGATTCTCTAAAAAATGTTATTTCAACGTATGGAAAATGTTGAGATGATATTATGGACATGTAATAGCTAATCCACAAGATCTATTTAAGATTGAAATATTAAATTGTCACCCCGGTCTCAATATACGTTGGTTATTTTTTATCCAAATATTATTCGACACTTGCTGTTCAAGGTGGCCAGGAACTATTAAAAGGAAAATGGTCCTTTAATGTATCTTGAAACCAGTGCTCAATAATTTCAACTGTACAACATTCTGCTGTCAATATTTAAGCAGTTATGCCACCTAATATGATATCATATTAAATAATCAGTGATATGAAAGCAATTGATTTCTTTAATGCTTAAAGTATGGTTACACTTGTGCTTGTAAAAGTTTCTCTTTTAAAAAACTTTTCTGATCAAGAATAATTTTGTGCTCTCAGCAGAAAAAAAAAGCTGTATTTATATCTGTATGAGTATAATGTCCAAACTTGCTGACTAAACGGTTTCTACTGTTAAACACTAGAGGAAACACGCACCATTAATTTCTGTATGTAAAAGGCTTTTATTTTGTCTATACATAGTTTATCTGGATATCATTGTTAAAGAAAAAACATCAATGTCTTAATGCAATTTTCCAACAGTTATATATCAATAACCTCCATATAATAACGTGCAATACTTTTAAAGTGTAAAAAAATCTCTAAATCTTTTGTGGTCTCGACCATTCCTTTCAATATATATAAAAAAAACTGTTCAAGGTAAAATCAATTTAATGTATGAAATTTATTATTCCCGTATCCAATATCTAAAGCTTTTGCCGTTATGTGACGTTCGTCATACACATTATCATATTGGGTGACTGAACAGCTTTCCATTTCACTTCATTTATAGATAATGCGCAGTATTTGTTAGTGATCCTACCCATTTGGTAGGCTAGGTCTAGCTCTCTGTCACAGTTCATGTTTTGTTAAACAGACGTTGTCATTTTAATATAAATTTTGTGACTAAACTAAATTACTTTAAGAAATGCAATTCTATACATATATATATGTGATAATTTGAGTAAAGCTCCTCTCATTAACTTTAAATTCAAAGTCATTTTTAATTACTTTCTTCATTATACTCCAGACCTTGGATGCCTAAATTGAAGAAATTTCCTTTTCATACAATGCCAATTTTTATCAATTATATATATTTATATTTATTACAAAAAATTCTAGTCATTTCCTTAATTTTATGTGTTATTGTATCAAAACATTGTATGTAAAGCATGTATCAGAAATTGCAAATTCCTAAAATTCACATGTCATCATTCATTTTTAATATACTAACATATTTTTTATACCACCGCCCAAACTGTCTAGTGGTTAGCATAACTCACAACGGATGGGGAGGACCTGGGTTCGAATCCCAGCTCGGGCATGGATGTACTTTCTCTTTCTCTCTCTCTCTGTTTCTTGTCATTTCTTCAGATGATGGATGAATGTAGCCTGCCCTATAAATGGGTTTGTGGTGGTGTGGCGTGGCCGATGATACTCGTACCTTGGTTCACAGATGCCTACCTGGTAATGATAAAATGAGTAGCAGTTTCCGGTCTTGTTGCGGCAATGGGCTAATGTACTTACTTGCTCAAGAGTGCCCGCCATTAGAAATAATAAAAAAAATAATTTAAAAAAATTTATACCCATAAGTTTAAGAAATTATGTTAATCTTATCAAATATAAATTAGATCATATTTACCAATCAAGCAACAAAGTAATAAAAATAAATGTTAGCCATTATACTATTAAAAAAACTTTGGTAAGGAAAATATTACTTACCATTAATGTATCATTTATCACTGTAGTAACAAGAAATTCTTTTTGAGAGAGATATTTAAAAATATATAATTTATATAATAAAATTTAAATAATTTTTATTTTTGCCAAAAATTTTGCTTATTAACTTTACTCCCATATAAATACACTTGTCTATGCTGTTTATAGTTATAATAAAGAAATTAAAAGTGTCAGCATTTTTTTTCTATCCCAAGGAAATTCAAATAGTTCCATAAAAATTAAAATAAATTTATAAACAAATTAACAAAGCATTTAAATCATGATTTTATTTTAAGCTTAGCATTAAAGTATAATTATATTAGTTTTTATCAAGCCGCCCAACCTGTCTAGTGATTAGCGTAACTGATTACAAATATGGAGGACCTGGGTTTGAATCCCGGCTCAGGCATGGATGTACTTTCTCTCTCTCTCTCTCTGTTTCTTGTCCTTTCCACAGATGAAGGATGAATGTGGCCCGCCCTATAAACGGGTTTGTGGTGGTGTGGCGTGGGCGATGCTACTCGTACCACCGTGACTTGGTTCACAGGTGCCCACCGGGTTACGATTAAATGAGTAGCAGTTTCCGGCCTTGTAGCGGCTAATGCATAATACTTGCTTCAGGGTGCCAGCCATTAGAAACAAAAAAAAAGTTTTAATCAAATCCATATATCGTACATATTGCTGAAACAATTAAAAAGAAAGTATATTTTTTTGGAAAAGAAATTATTTTTCTATTACGTGAGGGTATTAATAAAATGATGTTTAAATAGACAAAAATATATTTAATTTCATCTCAAAAAAGCAGTTTTTTTAATAAGATGTTACGCATTTTTAAAAACTTTTTGTGGTCCAGAATATTTAGACGATTGTTATGATACAAAGCAGTAAATAATTAAGGTTTTTTTATCATCGAATTTTGGAAAAAACGAGAGAGAATTTGAAAACACAGATGGAGTATATTTTTTTTCAAATAGTTGAATTGAGTCCGAATAAATTAAAAGTGTTACTTCTGAGATATAATCTTCAAATAAGTTTCAGTAAATAAGGTCTAAACTATATAAATACTGCTTACTGTCTCAACTTAGTTTTGAAAGTTTTTCAACTCTTTTTGTTTTAAAGTTTATCAATAAATTTAAAATATTATTTGATGATTAGGTTTCATAAAACGCGGGAATAGTATCATACATTAAATATATTTTAACTAATTTTATTTATACATAACTTCTAACCGTTGGTAAATTTTATTGCATTATATAGCTATACAAATTCAAATAAAACCAAACTTTTAAATACAAGTATATTGAAAAAATGCTCTTATTATATCACAAAGTGCAATATTAAACAAAATAACGCTCTAAATTTTAACCAATTACTTTTAATCTAAAAAAAATTCAGTGATAATAAATTTAACCTTCATTAATGTAGTTGTTAGAAGAAGATAATTCTTAAAAGAGAAGTAACTTTGTTAATAACATTTTGTGATTTCAATTTTAATCAGAGAACATTTTGAATGCTATAAGGAAACAAGTATTCATTATAAACTCAACATATTTTACTTATAATGTTTTCTAAATAAATTCTATACGTAATCAATTCCATTTTTTTTATTCGTAGTATTTTTTCAAAGTACTCTTCAAAACTACGAAATATTGTCCTCGTGGATTGCTGTTTAAAGAATATACAAACATTCACATCAGAAAATGATGACAATGATTGTGTATTTTATCACAATCGATTATGATTAGCAATAAAAACGCATGCAACACATAAAACTTGTAATTTTATATATTCATTTCTTTCCGGATCGCCAAACCAATATATTCTATTAAATTTCTCGTGCATTTCGTGCAAGACCCATACTACAATCCTAAGATTTACCATATATTTACATCGCTAAAATAAAACAGAAAACATGGAATTCAAATCAAACTTACTATTAAGTTATTTCTAAGCGGGCTACTAAGACGTTTTACGTCATCTTGGCGTAGGTATTAATTGGCATTTAGATTATGCTTACTGAATTTTCCTCATTGCATTTATCAAGCTACTTAATTATTCTTTTACAGTCTTTAAAAACTGAACATTTTATAGCTACTTATATATGATAAGTTTAATGTTCTACACAAGATCACAGATACAGGGTGATTAGCGAATAAGCCTTTATTTCAAAATTAAATATCTCAACAACAAACATCAACAAAATTATGCGGTAAACGGTATATAAATACAAGATAAATTGTAAAAATGGGCCTAGAAATTTCGAAAATTTAGTTACAAAAACTGTTAACAGATGGCGATGAAAACCTTTTCGTTAAAAAGAGTCTAAAATAATTAATAAAATCAAACAGTCTTTGCAGCCAGAGCACAATTTTTTTTCAAAAGGTTTACCGTTCAAAACAATGAGGAGGTATAAGCGAACAAAGAAATTTGAAATCGTGTCTTGTAATGTATCTACGGAAATGGAATCACCCGCAACACCAATCGCCGATTCAAGCTCACCCAGAGAAGCGTTATTGTTTTGTCAGCATCTATCAATGCACCCCACAAAAAAAAAAAGTCTCTAGGAGTCAGATCGGGAGTATATCGAAACCAATTTAATCCTGCGTCAGTGAATTTTGGATAATCTAACACAATTACTCTATTCCCAAAGTATTCTTGAAGAAAGAGAAAAACTTTATCTGTTCGATGTGGTCGAGCCCCATCTTTCTTGAACCAATCACCAGGTCGATCCTCCAAAGCTAGTTGCGTGTTGACAAATTGTTCCAAAATTGTAACGTAACGTTCATTAGTAATCGTTTCTCGCACGAAAAATGAGCTGATAATGCTTCTGGTGCATACCGCAGTCCATGCAGTAACTTTAGGCAAATGCAATGGTTCCTCTTCAAACATATGAGGATTTTCGGAACCCCATCATCTCCAGTTTTCTTTATTTACAGTACAATTCAAGTGGAAATGGGCTTCATCTGTGAACCAGATGCAGCCCACATTAAATCCTTCGTGAGAGTCTGATTGTCAACCTTTTGTTGCACAGGTTTCAGGGGTACAGCCTCATGACTGAGGAGTTTGCAATGAAATATCTGAAGGCTACCTCTCAATAATTTTAGCGTGCTCGTTTATTTCAAACTAGCCTTAGTTGAAATTCTTTGGAAGCTTTTCTTAGGATTTTTCTGAACAATTCCACAGACTTTGGCTGCATTTTCAGGAGTGACTACTGTTTGCGTAGGCCCAATATAGCCCTTTCAATCATCATCGACGCTGCCAGTCCATTCGAATTTTGTGAAGAACATGCGAATGTTTTCGCTTCGGGTCCAACTGGAATATTGAATCGATTTTGGAAACTGCATCTTGTTACCATAGAACTGTGTTCTATTCTGAGGCACTCCAGTACCATAAAAAAAGAAAAAACCACGTTATTCAATAGAATATATTATTTCAATTTCTACGCTAGATTCTTTTCTCTATCCAACAGTCGTGATCGCTTTAAACTTCGAAGCACATTTTACAGGTCATTTATATGGTAACATTATGAGATAACAGCCCCATTTGTTAACAATTTTTGTAACTAAATTTTTTAAACTTCTATACATCATTTTTACAGTTTTGCTAAAAAATGTAAATTTACTGCATAATTCTTTTGTTCATCGTTGGTGAGATATTTAATTTTGAAACAAGGGCTTATTCGTTGATCACCATGTATCTTAAGAATATGTTTCTTGATGAGACATGCTACTGATCAAAAAGCATATCGATCAGATCTGCTTCCTGATATAAAATATCATATGTACAGAAGCATATCTATCTGATATCTTTCTTACATTGTAAATATCACTTATGAGCATCTATTCGACATGCTCCTATTAACATTGATTCCTGATAATATTTCCAAAAGTAGTTGATGAAATATTTATTAGGAATTTAATAACAGCACTACTTGATCTAGTATTTTCAAAAGTTCTGTAATTATAAATCAATTTTCCAGAATTTCTAAACTGTTTGCACACAGTTCCGATAACTGTCAGCCGAATTAATAATCGAATGGTTGTGCTCTAGCAACAGTTCATTGATTCGAATCCCACCTTGGATATGGATGCTTATATTTGTTCGGAATCCATTTTAAATTGTATGTCTTAGCCTTATTATCCGTCTTGTGCTAAAAATGGCCGTTAAACGAAAAATAAAACAAACCAATGCCTAAAAGAGAGAAATCACATAGTTTTTGCATTTATCATACCTTAAATTATTGATAATGAATCAAGGAAATAAATGCGGAAGAATATTAAGGATTATATAAATCATGGTAAAATTACTTTGTTTTATGAATGTTCCAATCTATAAAATGAATACAATTTAATTATTTAAAATCTGCGCTGCAAAGTTGGAGGGAAATTCTGAGATATAAAATACTTTCCCTAAAATAAATGTAAGAACTAATTGTTAATTATGGAAATGAATTATTTAATTATTAGCTCCCATTTGAGAAACTTCAGAAGCACGCATTTGAAAGATTTCAAATTATGTTATGTACCAATATGTAATGTTTTAAATTTAATATGAAGCAAGAAATCATTGCAATAATATTTTAAACAAATTTTCAATAAATTTTAACTGCTGTTTTAGTTTTTGAATTAAAAAAACATTTCTTTTCGAAACCCTTCATAAATATTTTTACGGCATAATTGATCTGAAAGTTATAATTTTTTTTTAATATAAAATTGCAATTATCGAGCATTGAAATATTTATGGACTAGTAACTGGTCACTAATGAGGTTCCACAAACATAATAAAAATTTAAATCCTTTTTACGAAACATAATTATGAAAAATCTTTTTTTGCAAACTAATTTTCATGTTACTTCCTTTGGCATTTTTTAATAAAACCCTACGTTTCGAATTTTTTTCTTAATTTTTTTTCAGATATTATAGAAAAATTTGATTTATTTGGAAGAAATGAAATTCTTCAAAATATTACAAGAAATCTTAAAATCATAAATGGTAACAAGTAAATATATAGCAGACATAAATGGAATCTTACGTGTTACTTTTACTTTTAGTGGGAAAATAATTACGGTCCATATATTTACAAAATGTCCGAGCCTAAAGCGTTGCATAATACGGTAAAATTGTTTGTATAGTTGGAAGCAATTATCAAAAATGATTAAGAGACTTCAATAGGCTCTTCCAGAGATTTCAATAAATATCCCAATTATATTAAAACTAATTGATGTTATTAGTATTGTTATGACCTTCAATTAATTCTGTGCCGTAAATCGATGGCATGTTATTTAGCATCCAATTATTTATTATCTTCTAGGAATGTACAAGACAAAAAATAAAATTATATAAAATTATTATAAACGAAAAAAATATTTTTCCACCACTAAACATTTTCCACACAGACATCAAAATTCCCTCTTCCTTCCTTTTCAAGAAACGCAACAAATCTGACGTCATCTCACTGCCTTATTAATCAGTCGTCGAAATCATTACGGTATAAAATTCAGCTCAAAACCTATTAAAACCATTTATTTTATCATAAAACATAAATTATTCGAGTAAATCACCATTATGTTTGGCTTGCAACCAATGCAAATTTATTGGTAAATCAATGTCAAAATAAGCAATTCCCCCTCGAAGACTCATCAACTAATAGGAGCATGTAATATCGAAGAGACACATAGATTTTTAAATGGGTATTTACAATAAGAAATGAAAAATATTTTTAAAAAATGCTTTTATGTTTCGTTTGTATTATGTGCATCCAATGTTAATATACTCATAGGTACATGCCACATTTAAACCCATTCTTAAAGAAATCTTATTAAACTCATACACGCAAACATTTTGGTTATTATCTTTCTCAGAAGCAAAACCATTATATGAATAATATTTCCCATGGACAAAAATTCCAGAAAGGGAGTGAGTTCATTCCCATTTTTATATATTCACAAGCAAAGGACTTAAGATCGTGTACAAAAATGAAGTTCCAAAAATTTGAAAAAAAACTAAAAATTGATTCACAATAAATTTTTAATATTAATTGACAAATGAAAACAAACTACAATATTATAAGTATTTTTTTATCATTAGAAACAAATTTTTGGATAAAATTGACACTATGTCTGATTCATCTTTAACGATATTGGAATTCGAAATTTAGACAACAATCAAATCCAAACATTTGGCTATAAGTCAGAAATAATCATTTCAAATTTAAAAAAAAAAAAAAAAAAAAAAAAAAAAAACATGTAAGGAATATATTCTGTGAAACTTTCACACATACATTTAAGAAACTATTCCAGCTTTAAATATTATTAAAATTTTAAAATTTTGTTTAAAAGAGCCTTTACACCTGACCTTTCATAAACGATACTGTACTTTGAAATTTGGGTCATAGTTAAATTCAAGCACAATTCCCTGTAACTTTACAAATTTTCAATTTATAGTATAAATACCAAATGGAGTTCATTTTTTATATAGATTTAAAGCTATATCAAGTATTTACTTTACTAAAAATGGAAAAATTTTGAAAAGATTTCTTCCTGCATTGTTTGACTCTCACGAGAGTAACTTAATGTACTGATACTCATTCACACATGAACAACACACCATGAAAAAATTATTGAAAAATGCACAAAGTTTGGTATCCTTTACCGATTCAAGCTATTGTATTTAATTAAAAAAATCCCATGGATCAATATTCTTGAAATGAGTGTGCTTTTTCCCCTTTATACACTGCCAAGAATAAGTCTTGGAATAAGACAAGAACATCTCCGAGACAAACAAATTCAATGACTAGGCTATGACTCATTAAATATCCAAAAAATGTATTAAAATTTATTGATACATTGAGCATAAAATGCATCTTCTAAATGTATTGCAATAACATTTTTTATTATATATATAAATCTTTGATGAAAGAAGTTTTCATACCATGTTTGTCTTAAAGAGACATTGAAAAAGAAAATAAGCTCTATTTTGAAATTTAGATATTTGGCTATATAATAAAATATTCTACAATAAAAAATACTTAAAATAGTTGTGTTTTTAGTATACAATTCACTCCAATAAATCTATTTGAGGTATATACTTTAATGTAAAAATTATGAGAACGCCATCATATTTTTCCCCTTTTGCCCTCTTAATGCTAATAATATTAGTATGTGTGTCTTGGAAATAGAACCATCCCTCAAGTTAAGCTTAACTAAATATATGCAAGTCGTTTTGCTTGTGGCCTTTACTGATTAAAACAAAGTTATTTCCCACGGTTTGAAGTTATAATAAAAAAGTGTTCTTTTCCCTTTTATACATTTTCAAGGTCAGGAATTTAAAAATGAAGCAAGACCATGAAATTTAAATAATTGCTCATAATTCATAAAATGTCTTTTTTAAATAATCGTTGCATTTAATATAAAATGTGCCCTATATAACTATTCCGTGTAATTGTTTTTATATGTCACATATAAGACATTATTACAAATTCTCGATAGACAGACCATCTTGACTGGATGCGTCCATTTTTTTCCCATTTTAAACACATCAAATTATGAGACTCGGATATTTGTAAACTATAAAATTCAAACATATTTGGCTATCACACAATATGTATCCATCTAATACAATTAATGAAGCACGTAATATAAAATTCCTCCCCTTATAAATATTCTAAATGCTATTTTATTATAAAAGTAAAATTTTGTAAAAACGTCTATGCATATATGATTTATGCATGCCCAGTGCAAACGTATTCTTGACTATATCTCAAATATAAACACATTCAGCTTGAAAACTTATAAAAATATAAAATAATTGAAAAATAGAAATGTCAAACACAAAGAAGTCGTTCAGAGATATTGGAAAGTTTAAATGAACCCGTATGTGATCACACAACATCAGAGCACAATGATTGACTTAACTGTAATATCCTATTCTACGTAACTGTAGTATTCCTATAACCCGTAAAGAAACAAGAAAAATATTAAGAAGATACGAAAAAATTCCCAGAAATGAAAGTAAAAAACTCAGTATCGGCGTCTAAGACCGTATATATATATATATACATATATCGTATTAAAAAATTTAATTAATAATATTGAATTGATGATTTAACAATTTAAGAATTTTAATTCCTTATTTAAACTCATTTATGTAATTTTATAGATTTAAAATTGCAAAATATTTTAGCAAAATTACATTATTTTAATTAAAACAGATATTTACAGCACATTTAAGACAATTATTAAATTTACCAATAAATGTGAATTGTAGGGTAGACGAAACTTTTTTCAAAATGTAGGAAATTTATGTAATTCAAACTACTTAAATATGCTTAGATTAAATTATTTGTAGAAAAAATTCATTTTTTATTAAATTAACCTTCATAATAAAAAAGTATTCAGATTATTAGGATATTTTATAACTAATTATTTACCTTGAAATAAGAAATTTAAAATTGCATCAGTGTGAGTGACTTGATACAT
>JAPDSC010046133.1:0-20328 GCA_026290005.1 Latrodectus geometricus
AGTTTTTAAGTGCATGTTTTAGGAATGTAAAAATAAAAATGAAATTATAAAACATTTAAGCATATCATTCTCTGATATATTGATGGATAACACCATTATATTTTACTTAGCCATATCGTTACACATTATTTTGAATGATTTATGCAATTTTTAATCCTATATAAATGTTATAGACGGTACTTAAATAGTTAAAAAATACATAAAGTTATCTAATGGGAATTCCACTTTTCATTTAATCTTCATAAAAACTTTAAACTTGTTTTATTATCACTTTTAAACTTTTTGGCAAAAATATATGAAAAGAATTTTTAATAAAAAATTTGCTCATCAAAATATTCTCCTCTCACATTACTTTAGAAAATACCATTTGTATTTTTTCTGTTAAAAATGAATAAAATAAATTTTTTTTACCAAAAAATATAATTATATAAATTTCTTCAATAACATGAAATATCGGTTATTTTATTTATTTTTTTTTACTAAAATGTTATTCAGAATAAAATATTTCCTGTTCACATATGTGTTAATTAAAGTATTTTATATTTTGTTAGTTAACTAATTCTATAGTACATTAGTCTATAGAATCTATTCATATCTCTTGAATAGAGTCTCTGAAAAATATCAAAAATATACAAATATTTTTGTTTCGTTCTTTTTAAAAACAAAACTATGAATTTCTTTCTGAGATTTCATTTCAAAAGATTCTGAATCTTATGAAGTTGTAATTGAATGGCGCTCTCATCGCAAAAAAGAATGGTACTTTCCCCAAATATTCCTTTCAATTTATCATTTCCATCCGACTTATTTTATTTTATAACATTTCTCAATTTTACCTTTTTTCTCCATGACGCGTATTTTTAAGAATGCTTCCCACTTACTAACTTTGCGTGTTGATAAGAAACATTGTACAGCATGAAATGATCACATAAGAAGAGCTCCCTTTCTCGGGGTAAATTATTTTCCCTTTTAAAAGGAAAAGCCGTAAAGTGGAGAGCTCTAAAGTGCAGTTTAATGACTTTCAGCACATTCCTTGGCCGGTAAAAAAAAAATCCATTCGTATAGAAATGAGCAGCAACGAACATGTTTTACCCTGCTGTCAGTTTAGAAGCTGGAAATAAAGCTTATATTTCTTTTATTGGATTTCTCGCATTTTCATCCTTGATCACCAGTTTTAATAAAAGAACTTTTATGGCTTTTTCAAAGCTCTTGTTTGTCTTTGCGAAATTTGAATTCGAAGGTTAAAAGATTTGGAATGGGCGTCTGCGAATTTTTTGAGCATGAAACTTGTGCTTATTATAAGCTTTATTTGACTCGTATATACTCAGTTAAATATCATAGTTTTCAGTGAATATTAAACAGCTTGTGTTTTAAGAGATGAGTTTTAATGAAAAAATTTTGTAGATATTTTACAATTTTCCATCTAATAGCTAGAAAGAAATTTCGCCTAGAAGTAATTATTTTATGAGGCAAATATAAGTGAAAGCACTCAAATAACTACAAAGCTAAGCTTTTTCTGTTCGAAGTATAAAAAAAACTCTACCCACACAAGTGTTCGAAAAGCTATTAAAAATAATTGAGAAATTTTCTATGCATTTGGATATTATTTCGATAATAAATTTTTCTTGCTCAAAAGATGTAAAATGAAATACATTATCCAAATAATTCAAATTGCGCATAAATTGACGTTTTTCCTTTACAGTGAACAAAAAGGGGAATATTTTGTTGAAAATGTATATTCTGTTGGATTCCCCCATCAAATTATATTGCAAGCAATTTTTTCATCTTAACTAATTTTGGAACGTTAAGCCATTTATTTAAATCCTACATAAGAACTAATGGCACTCTCTCCCGTAACATGGAAGAAAGCCAAAAATTTGAACATTATAAAAATATAATACTTTTTCTTTGAAACAAATTTTATTTTTATTTTCTCATATACTATTTTATATAGTGCTTCAGATAGTTTTCATGATTACTAATATTTTTTTATCATTTATTGTAAATGTTTTTCTTGTATCTAACTCATGTCTGTTGACCGCTATTCATATTAAAGGAGTGCACAGGCATACCTACCTGTTGCAGCCGGGAGAGAGTCCTCATAATTTAAAAGCAGAGACCAAGCAAAATACCCCAATAATTGGCATACCACTCTTAAATATATCATTTCACTTTTAGCAAATTGCGATAACGACCTATTTAATTTGTCCTAATCACCTTTACTGATCACGCAGATTTTTGGAATCAAGATTCGAACTCATTACACCTTCCGATAATAAGAACCCAAGTCACCGAGGTAACTCATATTAAAGGTAATAAATATTCCAAAATATATTTTTTATATTACGTATGACACAATTATAACTATTGAAATATGCGGTATATACTTCAATAATTATAATACTTGTTACTCAGCTGCGCGATTGTTATGAAGTAAGCAAAATTGTATACTTTTCTTTCTCATAAAGAAAAACACTCTTAATTATTAGCCAAATGCTTCTTCCACGATGCACTGAAGAATCAATTAGTTTTTTTTGTGTCTATCAACTAACTGAGTAATTTGAAAACTGTAAAATTAATTTCCCAAATATAATATTTTAATTATTATCTCTTAAATTATAAAGAATACATGAAAGATTTTAATTAAATAAAATTAATTTTAATATTATTTTGAATATATATGCACGTTAAATAAGAAATAGTCTCACAAGCTCCTAAAATAAGTGTTCATTTTTTATGGGTATACGAGGTACGGAGAAAATCTTTGTTTCAAATAAATGTGTCATATTATATCGACAACTGTATTAATGTGATAGAAAACTCTGAAACTGACACTTTGAAAATGTGTCAAGTCATTGAACAAACGTGTTGATTAAGCGAGTTCATTAACAGCATATGAAGATAATTTAAAGTCCACTTTTATTAATATCTTTTACAAACATTAAAAGACAACAGTCATAATTTACATGCCAATCTTTTCACTAACTAATAGAAGGAAACATTCTTTTCAAAAACTTGAATACCATCAACAACACAAAAATATTTTTCATTAAATATATTAATTATTGTTCTATATGTATAGAACAAATAATTTTATTCGAATGTGTGAGCTAAAATTTTTCATAAATCATGCCTTTTAAATTATGATGATATTTAATGGACGTTGGTTAATTTTTAGTTTCTGATTGAAATTCGTATAAACTATAAAGTATTTGAGAAAACATTATGATTGGTAAGAAAAATACTTTTTCATAACATTTTCAACTTTTTTTAACTAATCGCTTTAACTCTGTTAATTGACCATTTTAATTTATAGTCTAAAAGTCTTTTTCATTTGCGGAATTCCTAAATTGCTTAGATTTTAAATAAAAAACTTATTTTAGGAATAAAAAACATTCTTTTGTAAATAAATAGAACATTTATTTCTCAATAAGAAAGAAAGAAAAACAATAAAATGTTTCTTGTAGAATATATTTGTATTTTGTTTTCAATTCCTTTTTTTCAATCATGGGAAATTGGAGTTGATAAGCTTCAATTTTAATATCATTCATAAGAAATATAGGAAATGAATGTATGAAGTCAGCATTTTTGCATCATACAAATTTCCATTTCTCTTTTTTATTGACTTTAAAAGAGTTATTTGAAATATTTAAAATAATTTAAGGGATTATAATGTTTTATATTCTTCAACACAAAATAGTTACCTTATATATAACACAAACGCTATTTTTACAGGCATGTTACAATTGAATTTCAAAAGAATTTTAATTATGTTTAATTATTAATAACGCTACTTATAATAAATCATTTACTGTTTTCACGCACAGTTCTTTCCATTTTTTTGGATAGCATTCATACCTAAAACATTAATTCCTAATACTTCAAATTATAAAGACATATTGTAAGTTCTTTTCAGATAACTCATTCTTGCTATTTAAAAAACAAACATTGAAATTATTTTCCGCATTCCATTCAATATATTTTCCATTATTTAAATGCTACACACCCATGAAATATTTTCATCATTGAAGCGAGAAAAAGATATTGGCAAAACAAATTAGAAGAGAATCAATACCATAGAATGAGCTGAAGAAATAAGAGGAACCTGTGTTTGATTACTTACCAGAAATGGCTGCTGCAACTGATATTTAAAAATGAAGTTCAACCATTCGAAGAGAGGAGTGAAAATAATTTTTTGCATCACTACCTCCAAGTTTTTTGAAAGAAAAAAAAGCTCTCTTGTCTAAGAGAAAAGTGAAAAAATTCCTCTTACTCCTTCTTTTGAATTTTCAGTACCAAAAAACTAAGAAAAAATCTATTTGCCTTTCTTTCTTTCACTGTGGCAGTTTGATATTATGACATATTATGAACGTTGTTATTAGTTTCTAATCTTTAATTTACAATGTCTGTAAAAACTTTAATGCAGCTTAGTAAAAACGGAAAAGATATTTAATTGAAAGTCATAAATATAAGTACATTATTCAATTCAAAAGTGCAAAATCTTTTGACGATAACAACAGAAGTTATCCAATTTTTTTACACTTACCTAATTTATAACTCAAGTGTTAAAGTTTATTATTGTAAAAACTTTTAAGATTATTAAGAGTAATATAAAATAGTGAGTAAGTAGCCTAATAACTATATATTTCTGCACAAAATTTCTTTATTTAATTGTATTACCCTATACACAAAATTTATCATAACAGATAAATGGAAATCTATTAACTGACAAATTTCCCAATTAGTTTTGTGTCATTATCTTTTCATGAAGCTATGAGGCTTAATATCTCCCAAACAATTAAAATAAAGAAAATTTAATTTGAAACTTTTTCAGTTAAATACTCAATATTTAAATGACTTGTCTGTGATTTCCAACTCCATAAATATTTTTAAAATATTAACACACTTTACTAAATATAAAAATTGGAATTAATAAAAGAAAAAAAGATTTTATACATTTATTGGAAACATTTAAGCATTTGGAAATAGTTAAAGTTGCACTCTTAAAAATTTAATTAAAATTGTTAATGTTAAAATTTTAACAATCCTTATATTTTTAAATAAAATACTTCGAATTAGATTTTCACTTTACATAAATTTCTATATGTTCTCAATAATAGAGATTAAAATAGTTTTAATTTGTTTGTCTTATTTAGTTTTACAGTTAAAAACAAATACGTGACCTCAAAATATTAAGCAACAGAGTTTATAATAATATAAACTTTTTGAGTGATACAATGGCCTTAATGATAAATTTCTAAAATTAAATGTTAGTAAATACAATTTCCTTCATATTTACAATTAAATTTATTGGTTATGTTTAATTTAAGTATGTTTTACCATGTTATTCCTTTTTATATTTCGTAAGCGTATATTGTAACTAAAATGCATAAATTTTGTGATTTAGATATGTACTATGAGTATATATCATAGTTAAATCACACAGTTTATGCATTCCAATTACATAATTTATGAAAAAAATTCTGGTATCAAGAAGATTTAAATTAAGGTCAGTTAGTTAAACTTATCTTTATATCGCTACTTTTTTCGTGTAGAATTCTAGCAGAAACATCAGGTTTACAAGAAATAGTATCACATAAGTCTATAACCACTATATGAAACGTCACACAAAATCAAATAGTCATCGATATACGAAAAAGGATTACCGAAAGGATGTAGCGGTAACTCCTGAATAATGTGATAATGTCTGTCATATTTGACGGAATTCACAAATAACTTAGAAAATTAAATTACCCAAGAGAAAACAGTTTCACAATACAAGAATAAGAAATCAATGAAGTCTGTATAAGAAGTAATATAGAATATATTTGCATATAAATAATGTTTCTTTGAATTCTTTTACGATCAACCAATGTTAATGACAGCTATATCTGAACTATAAAGAAAATATATGACAATAATACTGTTATATAGTTTATTTCTCAGTGTATGCATATTATTAAACATAATTTTCCTTTAGATTGCATTTACAACTATTGTATTGCATTTCAGCTTAAACTTAAGAGATAGGTACTTTTTAATTTCTCATTTAAATTTTTGATTAGGAAGAGACATTCTTGATCGGTCAAGTAAGACATAGCCCGTCCTCCATATACCTGAAAACATCCTGTTGCCCATAATCATATATTTTTAAGACAAGAAGCAGATATTATTTTTCTCTTTCATTAAATAGTATTTTATTAATATTTTGAAAATATAAATTAATTTTTTCTTTTCTTGAATAGGGAAATATATAAAGTTACATCATAAATAACATACTAAATATTTATTTATTCATTCTTATTTTAACGAAAAATTCATGTTTCTTTTAACCCAAACATTTCTGTAAACTATACATGCAGATTATTATAAATGATAATATGAGATGAAAAAAACACATAATAAAATAAAGTGAATCTTTTATAATGCAATATGCATCACATAAATATATACAAGGAATGAAATTCTCTTTTTTAATTACGTAAAAAGAATTAGTGAAATAAAATTTTCCACTAATTTGGAAAATAGTTTTAAGTAAACGAATTCGTCATTTAATGTTAAAAAATAACACAAGAAAAATCTAAGCTTGTAAAATATTAGACGAAATCAATAATTTTGACAATTATCAAAATAAATATATTAAATTACATAAACACATCACTACTGTCACAATTAAAAGATAGGTACAAAATAGAGATGCATTTACATAGGATTCTTGCATGGTAGATTTTAGCTCCCAGAGACTTCCAATGTTAATGATATGATTTGTTATTGAATGGAAGAAAAATATGTGATAGCACTTCGAAAGCTTACCTGAAAAAATATTTTGAAGCCAAAACACTGGAAACGATTATTATTTGTATGTGCTGTTAGAAGATAAATAACTTCATATTATTTACATCAATAAGAAATCGTAAAATGCAAAGATAATTGATATAGGAGGTTCTGTAAAGAAATTTTGAACTAAAGAATGATAATTTATTAATGGTTTGGGTTACTTCTGCAAAATCAAAATATTTATAGCTCTATTTTGAAAATGAAATAACTACCTTTAAAGAATAATTTAGTACTATTCCTGAAATAATAAGTTCCCATGGAGAATATTTGAAAGATAATTCATTCTCATTCATAGTAGAATAAGTAAAAGCTCTGTTTAAAATAATACAGCATATTTTTCTAGAGTCAACCTTTGCTCCGTTGAAAATATTTCATTTATTTTGTCCTAATTAACAAGTTTCAAAAATAATTGGTAATATTTTCTTATAAAAGATACTAAAGCTCAAGAACAGTTATTTACCAGAAAATTTGTATTTTATATATTTATTTAAAAATAGACATTTTTTGATTGCATAATAAATAATTTTAACATTTGTTTAAAATGCAACTTCAGTTGAGTCATTTGTCTATGCAATTTGTTTTGGTTATTATATTACTTGTTATGTGAATAGGCCAGCTTTATTTTGTAAATAAAGCATTTATTACAATACATGACAGTAAATTCCTTAAGTTTCCAAAAAACAAACGGTTGTAGTAGCCAGGTAGGAAAAATGTTATTCTTGTTTACTGAAAGTAGATTAATCACAATATTCTAGAAACTATAGTGCTGAAAAGGATTATGTATTTTTACACGACTTATACATATCCGTTGTAGGTGTGAAGTGGTGAATACCAGTTCAAAGGTCAGCCTCATTACTTTATCGCTTTCTGAAGCAGTTTGATATGCTTAGCATCTTCGAACAATAGAGATAACCATCCCGAAATATAATGCAATGAAAATATATAACTAACAATAATTTATTAATTTTCATTAACTAATATTAGAAATTGTAAGTTTCTCAGTGTAAAATATTTATTTTAATTTTTCTCTACTTTCCATGAATATTCAAGAATTATCGCCAAAAAGGTATATTTCCGCAATACATTTACTTCTTTTAATTCTTAATCTATCATAAATTGTGAATAATTATTTATGCATATTGATTGTCTGTCTATTATTTATAATTTAAATGGTATATTTATAAATTCAACTCAAATTTTGAAAACTCAAATAATTCACATTAGTCTGCGACTGTTATACTATCCACAACGCGATGTCAATAAATTATAAAAATGTTTAACTTGGAATGACTCAATGGAATTCACATGAAATAAAAAAATATTGTGCTCAAAAATACTGCTAAATTTAACGATGCATAAAGTGTTTCAACATACAGGTTCTTATTATTCTCATAATTTTAAAGTGCTTGAAAAGTATTATTTTAGTTTATTCTTTTATTTCAGAAGAATAAAAATATTGCATCTAGATAAATTTGATCACAAATAAAATTACAACTGTTAGAAGAATTTAACTTTATTTTGAAATATGCAGTTTGCACATAATATTTCATTTAGTATTTTTTATTAAAAATTAATCAAATTGTAAAAATTTCATCAAATATTTTTAGCACTTATACAGATGTTTGAAAATAAGACTCAAAGCATAGATAATAAAGACAAATGCAGAAATAGAAAGAATAAATGCTATTACATTTTAAAATCTCTAAAATAATATGAGACAATATTTAAATGAAGAGAATTCTTTAAGATAGAGAAATATTGGACAAAATTATTTAAGTAAAATTAAACTGCATTGATATAAACGATTAATTAACGTTCATCCATAATAAATGCAAAAGGAATTTTGTTCTATAAGTAATGAAACGTACTTTTCTAATTTAAATTGTTTTGTTTAATTTAACGATTAATTTTCGTATGATGAGTTCATAAAATATTGCTATTATATTTCTTTTAAATGTAATAACGGGAGAAATACTATTAATTTATATATTTCAGTACACTATTAAAATTGGAGTAAGCGTTTTATAAAGATTACGCACAATTATTAACATTACATAATTTAGGGAATCATATTTCTTACTGTATATTTACATCTTTCTATGTAAATGTACTTATTGATATAGATTGGGCGAGATTTATAAAATGCATTTTGTGTAGCTCTCGCATGGTAATCAACAAGTGTAAATTTCTCAACTTATATTCATAAATAGTATCTGGTAATTTTAACAATGGTAAACCGAAGAAATTAGCAAATGAACTAGCAATATCTTCTTCAATATTTATTTTACAAAAATAGAGGAATATATAGATGTACAATGAATGAACTTATTACCTAACTATAAAAGATACATTTTCCACAAACACTATCTTTTGAAACATCATAACAAACTTTCATAACACTTTTAGAAATAATGATCAAGAAAATCAAGTACGGGTTTTTCAAAAAGTGTCAAGTTTGAGAGCATTCTCATAGTCACCTGATGATTAAATCAATACATTATGTTGCTCACTATGTTGTAAGATCGGAGTGTGCCATAAATAGTTGTTGGAATCAATAAACGAGTAAATGCCTCGTGTATAGCTCATTGCATTTATAACTTCAAAGAAGGCAATGTGGGCAAAGAAACCTATATATTCTACTTTTCTCTCTCATGTTTCCTCTTTCATGTGAGTAAGTGTTGCTTTTGTTTGTTATATGTTCTATCCCCAACTATGAATGTTAATGTTGTATACAAAATATATACATAGTATAGATGTATATAATAACCTATAATATACAGAGACTAAAAGACAGATTAGACTAAAAAGATTATTCCTACTCTGGCCACTCCTTCGGCTGTTGATCTCATTATTAAATGCACTCCCTTCTTTCTTTGCTATGGAGTGTCAATAGTACTCGAAACTATGGTAATTCTAAGATTATGCTGTCATAAACATCATAATCCTTATAATGCAGACACTAGTTGTCTAGCAAGTGACTCCATTTCTTATGTCAAAATTCTTAGAATGTCAACCCGATTTTTTTTCTTGGTTATGTAGAAAACGCCTTCTAAGTTCTTAGAGATAGAGTGTTGAGAAGATATTTTTCAAGGCTTTCCGTATGACTGATAAACTACTGACAATTACGAAAACTCGATAAATGCAACCAGCAATACAGAGACTAGATAGGTCTTAAACTCTATAGATCTGTGAATGAAATTCGATCAAAGAATAATTATTTCTCTTTGAAAAAAATGCATTGCTCGTTTCTCTTACACTAAATTTTGAACATTTATTCTTCTCACATGAGTTGTAACAATATTTTTTTTTATCCGAAAACAATATTCAAATGAAAATTCTGCTTAAGAAACCTATTATGAATCTCTTAATCCATATACACTACAAGTGCTGTTACTTGCTTAGCATGAATAGGTTAAAAGTTAATAGTTCACATATCACAACACATTTTATCAATTACACACATTGTACTGTAATAATGAGGTACTTCCTCTGCTTGCAATTTTATTATCTAGTCTTGTGGTGTAGATAAGCTATGCTATTTAAATATTGAAGAATTGTATTTTCAAGTTCATAGTTTTTCCTCTGTTTACCAGATTATGTCATAACAATTTTATTTTAACACAAAATTTAGACTTATTGCGAATTTTAAGTTTTAGCATCATAGCTGAACTCAAATTTCATTTACAATTTTCATTGTTTCAATTTATGCATTCATGATGAAATTAATGTCTTCTAGTTACAATTTATTCTTGTTTTTTTTAAGTTTCTTTGAAATGTTCTTTATGTTCTGCAAATATTAAGTTTTATTCGAGCTTATTTTTTAAAGTATTTAAACTTGGAGTATGATGAACAAATCCTTAGGAATAGAGACTAAACCTTAAAGGGGTATGAAATTGCGTATTTTTCCACCAGCCAGAATTATTTTATCCATAACCGAATTCACAAATCGTACAATCAACATCAATGAATTTTTAAACTCTTAAATATAATTAATACAATACAATGTAAAAAGGAATGTCGAATCGATTTAATACTTAGCATTTTTCCATCTCCATCAAGTTTCGAAGAACGAAAAAATATTGAAATTCTTACAATTGTGCTTAAAATGCAATTAGAACTCTTTTATATTGAATTCAAATATACACTTTTAGCACATCACAAACTGGTGTATGCAAATCTATTTTTTAAATACCTGAATTCCATTATGCATTTTAGCTTAAAATAAAATTCTAACGATATTGCAAAAATGTAGTCTTTCGTATATCGAAAAATTATTATTTTTTATTTTTACAGGATACCAAGAGGAAAGACATTTTGGCATATGAGAATAGTATCAGTTTGCCTAGAAGACTCTGAAAGACCTACCTGCACTAAAATATATTATCTCATGTTTAACTTATCTTGCATGGAAACATCCTATTCCAATTTTTTTTTCTGTTTACTTCTCACTTTACAAAAGAATCTGACTATTCCCAATGTCAACAAAACTGAAAATATAGTTTCAATAAACTATGGTAATAATGCATGTATAAAAGAAATATACTATTTTATATCAATGAAATTCCAAACTGTATTTACGTTTGTCAAGAACTTAGAGCATATTTTTATTTATTCTTGTGATTATTGTAATGAAATTAAATTCAAATATATGTAAAAGATATGAATAAGCATTGCATTTTCTGTAATTATTTTAACTCTAATAAGGGAATTATTTTATAACTCTAAAATATATAATCAATTTTAAACAACTTGAGTGTATAAAAATGGAATAATTTTTTGTGATGCATATTTTTTTTCGCCTAATTGCATTAAAGATTATTAATATTACACACATTTCATTGATTATTCTTTTAATGTAAGCCTTTCTTAGTCCGTGAAAAGGGATCGAAATTAATAACAATTCATTAATTTTTTTATCTAAGAAGCTGTATAAAAAATTAATTAATTCTTAAGAGTAGATTATGAAATGAAAAAAATATTTAGCTAATGTGTTGCAAATTATTTCTTATTTTATGAAGCAGTTGCTTCACAATCAAGGATTTATGCATGAAAGATAAGTAGAGTTGTTTTAAGAACTTCTTATATCTGTTGAATCATTAACTAAGCATCTTTAAGCAAAGAGAGTGAATAATTTTTTTTAAGTATTAAGAGTAGTCTTCAATCTTCATCGTTTTAAGCACTGGACTTTATTAGTTTTCATATCATTTGTTTAATAAATGTAAGTAATTTTTAATGTACATTTGAAGCATTAAAAGTTACTTAATTAACCTGAAATTGAAATACTTAAGGTTAATTTTAATTCAGTTCTAGTTTGAAAAAAAGTATTTATAATCATGTCCAAATTAAATAGACGGATAAATGTTAGAATTATATTTCTGATGTAAATTTAATTAATATAAATAAAAGATAACTAGACATCTTTTCTTATACGTTTAGAAACAATATTTTTTCAGTATAAAAAGGGTATTTATTTATATCATTTTAAATATGGTTAAAACATTTTAATCAGAATTTGAATATTTTGAATCAGAATATTTATGTATTACACAAGTGATAATTTTATTGTTTATATATTTCTAACACTCTAACACTATATTCTCCAAGTATAAAACTCTTAGCAATTCAAAACTAGCTTTTTAATTATGTATCATATATTTGCTAATGATAACTATTTTATTCGGATTCCAAGAACATAAAAAGAAAGAGGGAAAAAGAAATTTTCATAAAATGAAGAGTGTTAATTTTGTCTGCAGAACGAACTAATGTTTCAAATAAAAAAAACTTCCACGTAATCTAAAGTCTGATCTTGCTCTTTTTCTGGTTTAATTAATTCTTATTCTGTATATGGATAATTTAATGATTTAAACATAAAATCCGAACAATACAAGACGTCTGTGTCACATTTAGAAATCTAATCCAAAAACGGTTAAAGTTAAGACTAGATTGATTGCCATTTAAATATGAGTTTGACAATATCTTCATAATTTACTACACAATATCCCATGTTTGGGAAGCTACATTAAAGAAATTTTCAGTTTTCGTAGAAAAACCAATATATTTTAAAACTATATTAAATTAAATTGGACTGTTATTATTTTAAGCGTCAAATATTATACACATATTTATATTGTTAACAATTTCAATTTAATGTTTCAAATAACTGATATCTTTTCTCTTCCTAGAAAACAAAAAAATGCTAAAATTATTTTCATATTTTTTATAAATCTTATATTTATGTTATTTATCAAAGAAAACATTTTTTCAAAACTGAGGAAAATATTTTACATAATTCAATTTAAATTTTAAAATGTATTACTTGTGGACCATTAATCACAAATAGAAAAGTGTTTTTTTCCGATTCTATCCTCTTAAAACCACTCATTCTAAAAATTATTTTGTAAAATCCTTATATTGTAGGTTTAATTTTTAGTTTAAATAAGATTAATTATAGTTACAATTAGATTAAATAATAATATTGTTTAATATTTACATTTTAAAAATAATTAAATAAAAGATATTTACATACAAAACTCCATAAAACTGTACTTTCATTTATGGTTCCAAATATTTAAATATCCTTTTTTTGAAATACTTAAGACTAACATATTTCGTTTTATCATCTCTAATAATTTACAACTAAATCTCAAATTTCTTGTAAAATCAAGTAGAATCATATAAATAATGTATAAACTGGCAATGTATTGTCAGATATTTTGTGCGAATTCAAGTGATTCGGATAAAAATATTTTCATGTGATTACTGTCAAACACAAGAATTAATAATTGTTGAAGACAGGTTCACACGGAAATTCCATTTTAGAAATTATCAAAAAATGTAACATTCTTTTATCGAATATGTCAATAACGCGTTAAAAATAGAAAATTTTTTGTTGGTACATTTCCCTTTGGGTAACAGAGTGGCTCATTATATCTACTGAAAAGCCAAGACCAGCGAAGTTAGTTGTCGATCTTCCATTGATTTTTGCACACGTGGACTAATTCGACTGAGACTTAAGTGTTTAGAGTAGATTTTTAACAGTATCAAGCATCCATACTTGATGTGGAAATAGAGCATACGAACTACTGAGCTTAAAGCCAAAGATTAATCTTTTAAGTCTACGTAAAGATACCAGTGTTAACAAATTAGTAAAATTATATCAAATGACAACAATTTATGTGAATCAAAAGACAGATACATCTTTAAGAACCGTGAAGCAGAATTTGATATTGACGAGAAATTGAAATAAATGACGACAAACATGCATTTCAAATACTTGAATTAGATTAACAAGACACAATAGTAAGTTTTTAATTTCAGATTTAATATTTCGAAATTCGATACAGTCATTTACTTTAAAATAAATTTTAGACTCGTGAACATTTATTCAAATAAATTTTCTTTACAGATAATATAATATAAAAAGAGGGAAGACTTGTCTCCATTAAATATATTCGCGATTAAGCATTTTTAATAACTAATTTATTATTTACACTTTTATTATTCATTAATAGTTTCATTAAAAATATTTGCCTCAACTTAGGTTGCGGGACACATACAATAATTTTTTTCATTGCACATGCATCGAAGCGGAATCAACGAACTTTCATTGGATCAGAAGTTAATAAAATGTTGAAAATTCTGTCAACAACTAGAATATTTAAAAGTACATTTTAAAATATAGTATTATAAAACATTAAATTATTAATAATTAAAATTTTATATTAAAGTAGTAAAAGATACTCATTTTCCTGGCATGTTATGATTTTAAATGTTTCAGTACTATCCCTACCTGGTATTTTAGAATTTATATTTTTTAATTAGAATTTCATAGTTAGCTATATATTTAACATAATTTTCAAATCATTAATTCATTATTATTCAGATTTTGTATATGTTAATGATTTTGTGTTGATAATTTAAAAATATAGTTGAAACCATACTGTCATACAAAATTTCATTTCAGCTTGAACTTTGTATCTAGAGTAGTTTAAAGGGTTTGCAACTACTGATAATTTGAATACTCTCCATAACGATTGCATAAACTTTCAGTTGGCATGCATATCCCGTGAGTATAAATGTGTATGCACTATATAGAAAATTCCATTTCTTTTATTTATTTTATACCCCAATCATCTGTAAGAAAACAAACAAAAATAATCTCCTTATTTTAAACGAAGACAATTTTTAGATACTTAAATTACTTTTATTTTAGGAAGATCCGTGACTTGAATTTTAAAGTATACAATTTTAGTAAAAGGTTTTCTGGTACTTTAAGACTACAAATTTTTGAACTTTTATTTATATATAAATATTCCTATGAATTCAATGTTGAAATTGTGTATGTAATGGAATATTTTAAAAATGGTTTTCAAATGGCATATCGTTATTAAATGACAATGAATATGAAAAGAAATATTCTTTCCAAATAATTTTTTTGACTCTAGAGTTGTATAGAATTTTTAATTTCTACACAACTGTAGAGTTCAAAACAAACAGTAGCTGTGAAGATAGTTAGCTTTAAATATTAAGCAATATCCCTCGATTAAGTAATGTTAGTTTATTCGAACTTTAGTAATAAATTATTATGAATGAATGAAAAGTGAAATACGTCAAGAGTATAAAATATTAACGATATAGGAAAGAAACTGGTACAATGTTAGCTTTATGTGTCACACTTTAATACCTAATAAAAGTTATTTCATCATGAGAATTTATCATAAAACATTTTCACAAAAAATCAAAATTTATCATAAGATAAATATTAGAATTAAACAGCAGTAAAATTATTAAAATAAATAAGTTATCGCTTAAGCAATTTTTTACACAGATAATTCGAAGAGAATTCCCACATTGAAATTCATTCTTTTAAAAAGTGTAGAAAAATAATTTAACTATCATAAAATATTATAAGCATGGCAGTTTAATAACTGTAATGGCAAGCTTAAATTATCGAGAGAGATAAAGCATATCCTTAACAAAATAACATTGAAATGTTTGATATAATATAAGTGACATAATTTTTACTAATAATCGGAATTTTTTAATGAAACTCATTCTGTAATAATTTTAAATATTAAAATATAAATGTAATAGTAAATTATGTTAAAAAGTATTTTAATTGCTTAGCTATTAAATATTGTTAAGAATAATAATAATAATTTTAAAAATTGAGTATTTCTTATACTTTCTTGAATTTTTGCAATGAAATTAAAATTCTTAACAAAAGTTTTACTTTGTATATTATAGGCAAAATATGAAAAGTGAAAATAAATATTCGTTTATTAATGACATTTATTTGTTTAAATGTTCATAAAACAATTATACAATTGAAAAGAAATCAGTTTATTGATTTAAATAAATAAGTAATACTCATTTTTGATTCGTTAATTTTGTTAAGTAATACTTAATATAATAATATAAGTAATACTTATATTATTATTTATAATTTAATAAAATTATAAGAAAAAGCTATAGAAAAAATTAATATTTTCTGAAAGAAAACATAACAATTGGAAGCAATTTCACAAAAAGACTTTTTCAATTTGATTAAATTATTTAAAGTTTGGCTGTTCAATTTTAAATTCTGTGAAATATAAATTTTTTAATAAAAAATATAATTCAAGCATGAAAATTATAAAACTTCAGGGTTAATATTAATAAATACAATCAAAGTAGATTTAATCCATTATATTTTGTAATGATGCTTCTAATTAATAGCCATTGATTTAACAGCTAATTCTCTCGAATCGTTTGAAGTCCGTTGAAAACACTTCATAAGGATTATCATTTTAAAAGCTTATTTAGTGATAAATTTCAGAGATTTTTATTGAGATTTAATATTATACTAGTTAAATTTTTAAAATGGTGAATTAGATAAACTATTTCTGCCACGATTAAATTTTCTTGGACATTTTTAGCTAAATTGAATCTCAAAATTTAGAAATGTCTAAAATCAATAAAATGATATGTAAAAAATATATTGGAAATTATATAAAAGAAAATAATGATAAACATTAGATTAGATACATGGTACTTACCTTGAATAAAAATTTTTCTCATAAATAAACACAGCAGGGGTAGTTAATGATTCATTATCTTAGAAAAATCACCTTAAGATTATGTTGAAAGAAAAATATTCCATAAAATAAGGTCCAATCCATGGTGCAGTGACTACAAAATTCATGTATCAATTCTTGTAAGGAAAGTTTTCTGTCAGTAATTGTTCCTTTTTCTTCAATATATTAGGAAATTTATTGTTGCCCTAAGCTTCTAATAGCAAAATTTGTGCTATAGAGTTGAGTTGTATCTGAGCAAAATTGTAATAGAGGATTAAAATTGCGATTATTCATTACAACTTAAATAAATTAACAAATTAAAAATAATAATCTTCAAATTAGATTTTTTAAAAGAAAATGACCAAGCATGCAGGATGATATATTTTAAGGTATTTTAAGGTCATTTTCCATTCATAGCATGAAAAAAGAGATTTTATATAATTTGAAAAGAACAATTTTGAATTTTTTATTTTATTCATTTTAGTTGAAACTTAAAAGGGTCTCTCTAGAATAAGTTCTTTTTAAAAATAAAAAGCTGACTTTTATCAATGCCATTACCAGTATTCCAATGATTTGTATAATAACTTCTATAATTTAAACTATTGATTGCTTTTAAATTGTTTCAATCCTAATAAAATTAATAAATTGATCAGAGATAGAGATGTACACATGGTATATAGAAGTGAGATAAATTCAGGAGCAAAAACAATAAAAGTGTTTTAAAAACATAATCGAATAAATTTTTCTCTTCAAAGAGTTCTAACTGAGGATCTAGTTGAATTTAAGAAAAAGATATTTTCAATACTTTTTTTGTGAATAAAGAGCAATATTTCACAAAAAAATTAGTATCATAATTTAAATTATACATGTGATTAACAAAATCATTTGAATTAAGGGTGGTTTTTATGTTTTCATAACATAAAATTAAGTTGCACAAAATTGTTTGATAATAATCTAATATCTTTAATGGTTGTCATATAATCTCATATAATATTCTCTGTACTCATTAAATAATGACGTTTATATGTGAGTGGTATTGTGTACTGAAAAGCTGAAAATCTTAAGTTAGTAATATGCAGATAACCTAATATAATAAGCATTATCCGAAAAATGTATAAATATGTAGATCATTATCAGGACTTTCATTGATATTCAGAGAATTCAAGTGAAAAGTTTTCTAATTGGAATTAACAGTCGATTAACGTGGGATGCTAGTTTAAATGAGAAATATGGAGTGTTCTGCTTCAGAAATATTTAGAGAATTCCAATTTTCTAGATCCAATAAGATCAACAATGGGGCAAAAATTTTAATTTGTAAAATTACCTTTATCCATGGCCAAACCAATAATTAGCCGTGTCTTCTCAATGACCGAGTAAAGATCTGTTTAATTTATATAGTTAGTATTAAGAGACAAGTAACATTGCTTAAAATAAGGTGAGATTACATACTTTTCTAGTTTGTTTTTTTTTTCTGCCAACTAAAGCCGTTATATACAGATGATAACTACGTTATTTTGAATTATGCTGCTGAAGCTGGTTAAGCAGGACTAGATGCGGGACAAATACTTATATTCAATTCAAGATAAGAACAGAAGAACATCATCTTCGTCCATTTTTATTGTTGTCTCTTATAAAAAGCTTTTAATAAAACATCTCGGGCCAATACTGGTCAGAAAAGTTGACAGCTAGAAGAAAAGATTTTTCTATGTGTTGTTATTACCATGCAAACTAAGAAAATACTTACTTTAAGATAAGCAATTTTTTCTGAAAAATATGAATAATTTCAAGCTTCTTTTTTCTGAGTAGTATTTTACGATTAATTTACCTTACCATAACATTTATCCATGTGATAATAGGAAATATATTTTAGTTGCTCCTTCAATCATGAATTTTAACCATTTAAAACTGAATCAATCCGTTTTAAAAATACATTCTGTGCGTTGTTAATAAAAAGCATTTTATTATAGATATTATTTATCATTTTTAATACTGTTAATTTTTCAAAAAGTGAATTTCCTACACGTTTACATACACGTACAAATACGTGCCGTACACGTTTATACACGTAGGTATAATTAAATATTGAATGTAGCATGAATTTGTAAATGTAAATAATGTATCTACAAATGCATATATTTTTAGACAAAACTGTTTCTCAAAATTACAGCAGTTTTAAATTTGAAAATCCTAATTGCAATAAACACATAAACACGTAAATTGCAATAAACATAAACATTTTATTTTACATTCAAACTGACAAAAAAATTTGATTATTGAATTCATTCAAAATTACATCGATTGTATTGTTATCACTTTAAAAGGGTTCTTTTTCTAATGAAAATTTATTTCATTTTATTGAATCAAATTTATACACACTAACAGAAAATAAATAACTGAATAATAATAATATAATTTTCATAAATGATGAATATTGTTCTTTTCCCGTTATAGAAAATCAACTCAAATGCCAAAAATAACAATTATTTTTCAAGGCATAAACGTAACATCTGTCTCAGAGATTTCTTCATTGGAAAAAGCATTGTTAATTAACACACGTTTTTTTTAAAATTTGACAAAGACAAATTCAATTTCTAACTCTATTCATTTAAATTCTAATTAGATTTGGAAATAAGCTTCGAAAAAAGAAACAAAAGAAAGCGTGACTTGGAAGTCTTCATGCATATTTCTTTCTAAATCTGTGGTTGTATATCTATCTATGACACCTATTCAAAAGACCTCTCTACAGCAAACCTTTATTCAAATATAGTTGGACTTTAATAATGGCTTTCAACTGATTTGAATCTGAATTTAGGGGAGCGCTATTATTAAATGAACTGACGTAAATCTAAAATGGTCCTGTGCGAATTTATTCATAGATATGGATAACTATTCATAAGCTAAACTGATTTCTTAGCATTAACTATTTCACTAATCTATTCATGATTAAATTTTCTTTATTATTAAACAATTGTTCAATTTAATTTAATTCCTTTTACAAAGATAAGATATATTTCCAATGTACGGATGTATTTGAGATATATATGTACATATTTCTAATTATAGATTTTTCTTTATATTTAATATGTTTTAATGTGGAAATAACTTTTAATCTGTCACAACATAAAAAATCCCAGTTCATTAGCAAGTTAAATTATATATATATATTTTGAAAACTTTTATAATATAAAAAATATTTTTTTAAATTAAAAGTGTGTGACCAGGATAAATATAACATATCTTATATGTCATATCTTATGTGTGTGTGTGTGTGTGTGTGTGTGTGTGTGTGTGTGTGTGTGTGTGTGTGTGTGTGTGTGTGTGTGTGTGTGTGTGTGTGTGTGTGTGTGTGTGTGTGTGTGTGTGTGTGTGTGTGTGTGTGTGTGTGTGTGTGTGTGTGTGTGTGTGTGTGTGTGTGTGTGTGTGTGTGTGTGTGTGTGTG
>JAPDSC010046134.1:6724-44135 GCA_026290005.1 Latrodectus geometricus
TAATTCATCCTAATATAATTAATGTATTTTTCAAACATATAAATATTTAGTTAACAAATAGAGATATACATAAAGAAAACAATTGATTGAAATTTCTCTTACTTTCCATATATTAATATTTAACTATTATATCTATGCAATTTTCATCACATCTTTTAAGAAATATAAATAATTTAAAAACACAAAATAATTAAAACATATTTTTTTCTTCTAATAATAAATAATATTTGTTTACTTTTCTAAAGAATGTCGTCTTACAAAATGGATTTACTTACTTTATAAAACTATTTTCATTAAAAAAATTCTTATTTTTATAAGTCCTAGAAATTTCTATATTTTTGATTTTCTGTCATGTTTGTTGAAATATTTCACTAAGCTAGTATCGAAATTTATGAAGCAACTTAGAATCCTTTACAGAATTTACTTGTAAAGTCTTTCTTAAGCAAACACGTATGTTTTTCTTAACTTCAACTAATACTCTTGAAAGAAATAATCAAATTCTAATTTTTTTAAAAAATTTAATTGCTTGTCTATACAAATTTTAAGTATTAGTTTATATATTTACAAATTCTAAACATGAATACATGAAGCATTTAAGAAAATAATCAAGTTATACTCAGGTAAATAATATTTTTTAGAAAATATTATATCTTTCCCAGTCATAGAATCATATTTTTGTTAAAGTATATTATTGCTTCATACCTGTTAGTTATAATTTATGTATGTTTTGAATTTTTATGTTTAAATCAAGTGCGAATATCACAATCAATAATCTTAAAACAATACATATTTGTAATTAGTTTTATATTCTAAATTCCATTTTCGAAATTCCTCCATTGTTAAATTCGTATTTAATTTTATTTATTGTTATTATTTAGAGCTTAACAACAACATTTCAATAATTACAAATTTTAAAAAATATTTTATAATGACTATACATGAATATAGTTATTAAACATTGAATACAAAGTTTTAGTTACATTTTGTTATCATTCAAAAAAGTTTCATCTGCGAATATTTCAATAAGAAATATTTACATTGTCTTAAAATTTTAATTGGAATAGGCATACATTTTAAATTAAACATTTATTAATTTTTAAACAATATTCTACAGACCCTCTAATGATAAGTTATGCAATTTAAATTTAATTTGAAAATATTAAGCAATTTAAATTTTTGAGCACAATGACCTGAAGCTATAACAACACAAATTTGAAATTAATAGCAGGCTAGTCATGGCTTATAGATGTTTCTAATGCCTTAGAAACCAACTAAAATTGAAATATATTAGCATTAAAATAAAAATATTTTTATATAAATTGTTTAGTCCTGTTACACAGTATTGGTGTTAATGCTTGGCTCTGGTGAGGACAGAAGAAGTCCATTTATTGATTCTTAAATCTAAAATTTTAAGGAATATTTTAGACAATTAAAACAAGACGTCATTTCGGGAAGAGCCTATAACCGAGAAATTGACTATAAGTATAGTGAACTTGATATTTTAAAGGCTATAAAACACCATGTGTTAGACAGCAAGAACAAATATTTTGAAATGAAGGCATCTTACCACAAAAGAATTACCTTCTCCAACATAGAGGGAAAACGGCAAAGGAAGATTCCCAAGCAAGTGGTTGAATGCAATTTACATTGGCTTAAAAATGACAGAAGATAATCAACAGAGATCATAAAAACTAAAGATACATAAGTAAATATATAAGAATACTAGATTTTATTTATATGTGAAGTAAAGTATACAAAGTAATTTGTACTGTAATATAAACTTAATGAATAAATGAAATCATTTAAACATAAACATGAAAATACTTGCAATGAAGGAAATACATAAACCATTTTCATGTAGCAAAATATTTCTTTCTAAATTTAACTATACTTTATTTCCAAATTAATATTTTTAGTACAAAAACAATTATACAGAAATTTGTAAAAATAAATTAAATCAATTTTAAATGTTAAAAGTAAAAGGTTTTTGTGTTTACAAATATGAGATGGAAAATCCAAAGAAAAATTTCACTTCATTTTACTCATTGTATAAAGAAATTTCAATTTTAAGGTACAATTTAGATTAAAATCACTTGATAAAATAAAAATTTATATATATATTTAATTTATGGATACGTAAACTTTAAATGCAATAAATTTAAAGCTAGAGTATATAAGCAAGACGAAATGTGAAGAACAAATTTTAAATACAAAAAATCCATATTAAAGATTAATGTCATATTCACTTAACATTTAGTTTTATTTATCAAACAAAAAGAATTATTTTGGCTGGAAATCTTAAGATGATTTAAAACTGTCAAGTCAAATACTTTTATTGAGAGATATTTGCCTTTAAAACCATTTATCTATGAATTGAACTCTTTTTCAGAAAATATTATTGGTAACTCAAAAACGATAAAAAGTTTAAAATAAATTTGAAGTTATTATAAGTTATGAAATTAAAGTTTGAGAATACTTAATGGATTTTATTATTTTATTGACAAAAATATTTAAAAGCATTCTTACAGATTTATTTTTAGTTAACATACTAATGACTTATATCAACGTTATTTTTTTAACTATCGAACTCTATAAAGAACTTAGACATGTTTTTTATTTTCTTAAATTCACGATCATTTTTATTAGTTATGTAAATAAATTTAAATATGTGTGTTCTTTATTACTCGATATATTATATTACAATTAGACACAGAAAACAGTAAGAAAATATAATAAACAAAACTTATGTGGCAAAAATGTATATTTAAATTAATTAAATGAAAAAAGAATTAGTTATCTTGCTTCAAATTCAAATGTATACAATAATGCATATGTGCTGCATCTGCCAGTTTAGAAATTATAAAAACAATATTTGCCTGTATAATTAAAATAAATTTGAGAATGATGATGAAGCAATTAAAAATTCCAATGCATACAATATTGATATTTATATCATTTTTATGCGAAAAACTTTATAATCACTCCCAAATTATTTAAATTAATAACATAGCTATCTCTCCAACCATAAATAATTTTTATCACATTTAGGACAATATGATTAAAAAAATAAAGCATAACATATTCTATTATAGATAAATGAAGATTATTTTAAACATGTTTCTTTTACGAAATCATTAATTTTTATTTTAAATTAGTGCGCAGGAGTGTAATTTAGATGAAAGTAATGGGTCTTTTGAAAATGATTTTGCAGATAAAATCTAAAGAAAAATTTTAAATATATTTTTATATGATGCTGTTTGAGCTGACATTGACAAATTTAACTTGTCTTGAATAGATTAATGAGTATAAATCATGATGTATAGACAAGAAGAGATGTTATTCATACAGTTATCACGAATGACTTCCATAGCTTTTAAATAGAAGAAATACTTATAGCAAAATCAATATTTTATGAAAAACAAAATTAATTAAAAACACAATATGATATGTACTTTATAATCTTAAAGAGGAGATTTTTAAAGTGGAACAAACCTGAAGTGATATTAAAAATTATGTCGTAAACAGCACAATGATTTATAATACTAAAGGCACTAAAAAAAGAAATATTATAATGATTAGTTAGGTCCTATGACTGATGAGTTTGAGCATATTTTGATATGCATTAGATAAAGAGGAGCTGGTTAAATAGAAATGTTCATAAAGTGCATTTTATAAAGAACACATTTACAAATATGTGCTCAGTTTGGAACTTGATTGTTAATTCTAGCTCTATGTAAAATAATAAATACTTTTTAAGACGATAGTTACAATATTTTGTCTCAGTACAAAAATTTCCTTCAAACTCATACTTAACTAATTTCTAAATAATATATATTTTTTTAACTTTTCTTAAAAATATTTTTAGAACCATTCCTTTTTCGTATTTTTTCATTTTCTATTCGTTTATTTAAATATAGTGTTATTTAGTTTTCTGAATATTCTTCAATATAGGAACTTGATTTAATGATTCAGATGATGCAGTGCAAATGCATGATTGGATGCATTTGATATAAATAAAAAATAAATTATAATTAAAAATAAAAGACTGTTCTTAATTGTTTGACTATCAATTGTTTAAATTTTTCCTTCCTAGTTTAAATTTTCTTCTTGATTTTTCTTTTTTTACATTTTCTTGGTTTTGATTCTACCCTAAATGTTGGATGAGTAAAGTTTATGATTTAGAATAAAACCTGAGAAGATAAAATTATTATAGTAATATTAGGTTCTTAAGAATTTATTTTATTTTCAATTTTTATAAGAAGTTTCATATGTCAAAATTAAATTTTTATAATTCCTAATTTTTCATAAAAAGAAACATTTAATATATGAAACACCAATTCATAAATTAAAATTTCTTATAAAATTAATGGAGTATTTTAAATTTTTATTCATTAAATTATATTTTTTGGGTTTGTAATACAAATAAAATAGGAAACTTTTCTTGCCCAAATTTATGGCTGGCAATAGAAATATTGACTTATGTCGCAGTAAAAATTCCTTAACAATATGGAATTATTTGTTAAATCAATATTTTGTGCATACTTTTCTAAGATATTTGGCAAAAAATTACAAAACTTGATCAGCAGAAACAAAAAGCAAAATAACTTAAGAGAAAAAATTTATTAAAAATGTATTTTATAGCTCTCTATAAAATTATTTTATCTGAATATATACAAAACGTCTTATAATTGCAAAAAGTTATCAGATTTTTTTCTCTTTAATGTAAATCATGCTTATCTCGGTTAGAAAAAAAAAACTTTAAAAGTGACAGTATACATATAGTAAAAATACCTTGTCAGGAATCATCCCGAATGAAAAATAATTACTCAATTAAAAATGTATATGAAAGTCATATAATGAAATATTTTCTTAAGGCATATAGTTTTGAATATTTTTGATGCTTAAGCAAAGACTTATTTAGAAAACCAAATGTTAAATATATGTCATATTGCACAAATATACTAGAAAATATTTTACTTGAACATTAATAACTTATTTTAATGACTTATTTCAATTTTATGTTTTTATAGTAAACTTTAAAATTTTCAAACATGTTATATGTCAGAAAATATGTTGATAAAAAATATATAATATGATATTTATGACTTCATATGTGTTTCAAATAAATGTTATATTTTATGTAAGGCTTTGAGAATGCTAAACAACGTGGTTATAACTTAACCATGTACAAAGGTAATGATTTTTAATCAGCATTATTAATTATTTCAGAAAATTGTGCTTGAGAAATTTACTCATATGCATTCATTTCTTACTTAAAAATAGAATTAAATGAATTTTGATTCCATTTTAAAAGCTAAAAACATCATTTAAAATTTGCTTCTTAAACTAAAATTTAGACTTTCTGTGGTTGTAAAATTAACTTCATGGTATATTTTATAGAAGAAAAAAGTGATTATTAATCACTTTGTATTTTATGTCATTAAATGAAATGATTCAATGATTACTAAATTCTCATTTCAAATAATATTGTAAACTGAGTTTGCAAATACACGTGGAGAACGTATCTAGTTTCATTTTCCTAAAGATTTTTCATTCGTAAGGGGGAATATCTTTTTGAAATATGAGTTTAAATATCTCACAATTCCAAAATTGTATTATTCAACAATTGTAAAAAAATAAGACTCCAATAAACAGAATAATGAAAAATGTAAGTTCAGCCAACTTTTTCCCTTTTCTGGAATCAAATTTATTTTGCAGAGGATAAAAAAATGACCAAAATATAAAGTTTATGAATATAGAAAAGGAAAAAGCATTTTCTAATAAAAATGCTTATACAAACAACGATAATGTTATATAAAATATAATTTTAAGAAAAGATATACATGGTATTTGGAATTGCAAGTTTATATTAATATTATGAACAATTATTTCATACTCATAACAAAAACTATTTAAGAATGTTTTATTTTAAATTTTAGTTATCTTTTATAATTAATAATAAACTATATTAAATGTAAGAATTTATATAATTGATAACGTCATTTATAATGCATTTCAGTTTCTTAGGTTTGAATTCATGGAAACGTCGCTTTGTGCATTCACCTGAATTGAAAATGTATAATATCTGTTCTAAAACTAGCCAGTTCAAATTTGGAGTTAATATATTTCAAGAAACTTATGTTAGTAATAAGAATGCATTTTTTATAAAAGAGACACAAAATGAGAATTAATTGAAATGCATCTTTATTAACATATAATGTGTAATGCAGGTATGAATTACAATTCTAAATAGTAATTATTATTATATTCAAATCACTTAAATATTTGCGTGTTAATGTTTAAAATATTAATGGGGAAGCATTCGAAAAGTTCAGTTTTTTCTGAAAAATGCATTGTAATAAAATGGGAGCGTTAATTTTATAATACAAAATTCAAGCAAATTATTTGTCAAAATAATATGTTCAATTGCATATTCCGTTTAGTTATAATGTTAAGATATTTAATTAGTGTCATTTGTTCCAGATAAAGTAAGATTCATCTGTTTTTCAAAATTTATTTTAAGAAATATGAATTCAAAATAATTATTTTAATTCTGTGTTTGAAATCTGTGAATATGTTTGAATCAATAAAATATATGAATATTTAATCTAATGCCACTTAAATCAATATTATAAACTGTTATGATTACTAGATAGTGTACAAGATTCTAAATGTTGGTTTTTAATGAATTTATAATTAGAGATTATTTTTAAAATCAAAGGAAAATAAAGAGATTTCAAACTTAATGTTTAATTCATTATAATATTTTTTATATTATACAACTAATATGAGAACAAAGCTAATATGTTTTTATATAAGTATTTATAAGCTATACAAGACATTTCTTGTCGTTTTCTTGTTGCCATAGAATGTATTTGTGCAAATTAATGTATGACATTGTTGAAACATAGGTCAATCCAGAGTAGGAATGTGTCGTTATAAAAGCATATCCATCGCACACATTCATAAATTATAACTCGTATTGTAACGAAGAAAAATTGATGTATTGAAGAAAATGTTTGATTCCGACTTCAAAGTGAACTTCTCAGTTCCTGCATCAATCCGCCTAATATATTGAGCGATTAGGAATATTGCTGTGAAAGATCGTAGAGCAAATCAAAGTTTTCACAAATTCAGGTCAAGAGACTTACCACATCACCTCTGCTAGATTATGCTTTTTGTCTGGTGCAGTAGTTGTTTAGTGATTGACTATAAGCTGCTACTAACGGGTCAAACGGTCACTGTGGACCTGTATTCACTGTTGTTTAAATGTATGCAACAGAAGGAGTTAATACTTGTTAATCTCAAAGTTATACACATTTTATGCAATAATGGGGTGCCACATGTCGCACTGGTGGGCAGAAATCCAGCACAGCGACTTAATTGGGAGTGTTAGTGTCATCTTTTTTTTACTCACCCAACCTTGCACCATCAGATTACCATCGTTCCTATTGCTTGAACAATTCTTCGTGGAAAAGAATTATATATAAAATTCATCATAAAGTACCGACATAATAAACTAGGCTTAACATCAAATGATCATTAATTATTTCGTATTATTTATTGTTTACTATATCGGTTTTATGTCAAACTTCTACATATTAATGCAAAAATAAACTAAAAATACACAGAATGTAAATAATGATTGAAATTAATCATCATTTTCTATGAAAGAACTACGAATGAACGAAACTAAATTAAATAAACTAATCTAAATATAAGTGAGTATGTTTGTAAGTTAATTAGAAAATTGATTTCCATAGTTTATTTAGAGACTTGTAATGGAAAACCTTGGATCTTAATTATAAAAATTAATACCTTATTATAAAAATTGGGGTTATATGTAAATTGATAATATTTTGTTATTATTATATGTGTTCTATTAAATATTATGTTTAATGATTCAATTTTATATTGAATATAAGTAGAAATCCATCGCAATGATAAGTTGTCTATATTATTACTTTTAGCACTTCTGATCCACAATATGTTTCAGGAGAATATTGTTTATAAACTTGAAATAATGAATTTAGTTAAATTCTGTATGATGTGAGATATTTTAAACTAATACTAAATTATAAATTTAATATTTATGATTTTAGATTTATGTCCATGATCAATTTAAAAAACCTCTTATACATTATGTGATACAAGTTAAGTACTATAAGAATGCCAAACATACATTAAAATGCCCTATGAGCTGATGTCTTTTTTGAAAATGAGACTTCTTTTACTGCTTCTTCATTTTGCAATTTAAAATACTTTGTGATTTCACAAACTATGGTGCATATAAATATTTAAAACATAAAATACAATTTCTTAGAAGAATAATTGCTTAGTTTTGAATAAAAAAGTACACTTCATAAGTACATCAAAAATTAATTTATATTATGCATTTACTTGAAATATGTATATTTTCATTCCCGTCGTCCTATTACATAGGAATCCATAAGATTTAAGAAACTTAAAAACAAAGCTAGTTCTATTCAGGAGCACAATTGATTCCATCAAATATTTGAAGCTAAGAAAAGTCATTATTAGACATAAATTATAAATTCAAAATTTCTTTCCAAATTTAATATAAATATTTTATCTTTTTTCAGAAATAATTGTTAAATACTTGATCTATGTTTAATTTAATTACATATGAGTTTTTAAAACAAAAAAAGTAAAATTAGCCTTTTTAAGTTATTTATTTTAATTTCTTGAACATTAATTTTATTTACTTTTTAATTTGTTTATTAAAGTATATAAATTTTTTGATGTGGATATACCTCATGCATTTTAAACTACAATTAACTTGATAAAACTTGCATAAAAATCAACTATGAAAGCAATTTCTCATCTTAAGCGATAATTAATAATCCCTTATCTATGCATATACATATTTTGCAAAAAAAACTTTCCCACAGTTTTCTATGCTCTACTTAATACTTCACACTCGAAAAATTTAATTAAATTGAAATATATTTGCTTAAGTACATAAAAGAGTTTCAAGAAGCAACTTTAAGCCCCTCTTTTAAGTAAAATACCTAATATTTTTAATCACCATTCCCGGAAGAAATGCTTTAGAAAAACAATAATATACTCACAGAATTTTCCGTTAAATTAAACTGAATGTGCTTATTTATAAGTAAATTAAATTGTTTAATGAAATATTTCAGTATTTTTAATTTTTCAAGATTTATTTATTTATATTCGTAATTGGTTTGAAGAGAAAATTATTTTTTATATTATTTCAAGATATGCTTAAAATAAATTTTCTGAATTATAAAAATATTACTATCATATATTATAAAATAAAACTTTAATATTTTCAGTAAACCATGATAGGAAAGACTAAAGTTAAATTCAATTCCAAAATATTTTCATTTTTTTAATTTTTGCATGTAAATGCATAAATTTATCAATTTATTCAAATTAACTTAAGCCAGGAAGAAGTTATTTCTTTTAATTAAAAATTTATTAAACTTCAATTTAACATTAATAAGAATTTTCAATAAATTATCTATACGCCTTCAAAATTCTTTAATTCATTATATTGAAAACAGCAACATATTTAAATATTCCTCTATTATGATCTTTCTTGAACAAATAATGAAAACACATTTTTTTAAAAATATTTTTATCTAATATTTATCTAATTTTTAAAATTATATATATTAATCTAGTTTATAAAAAATAATTTAAAATTTTGTTTGACATTTTAATTCTTAGCTGTAAAGTTACTTTATTACTATAGAACTTAAACAACAATTTATTGAAAGAATAAATGATAAAATCACCTGTGAATTAATTTTCGTTGTTAAAAAATTTTCTCAGAGAAATGATGTTAGACAGATTTTATATATCAACTGAAATTTTTTATCAATCAATAAAAATATGAATTTGAACCTGAAATTTCCTGAATATGTTGTGTACTAGGTAAAGAAGTAAAGAAAGATAATGTTTTAAAAAAAAATATTTTTTATTAAAAAACCATATATATATATATATATATATATATAACAAAAATGTATTTCAAATTATCAAATTTGAAGTAGTTGAAAATCTTTATATTATTTTTATTTCATTCTAAAAAATTTGTTCCATTATAATGTCAATATTTTTTCTATTTAATTTTTAAAATATGTTATAAATTAGATTTATTGTCTCTAGCAGTAAATTATATTTTCTTAAAATTTTTTTGTAATGGAGTATTTGAATCTTCATTGCATATTATAATTAAAATGTTATTCGTCTTTAATATTTTTTTGTGATGTACAAAATATTTAAAGAATATTTTTAAGACAACAGGTTTTTTTTATTGACTAATATTTAAGTATTAAAATTTTGTAACTGAAAATTCGAGCCAATATAATAAGTACAGTTATACAAATTAGTACAATTATAAGTAATAAGTACTTTGAAATTATTGTTCATTGATGGTTAAAAAAAAATTTAAAATGTTGTTTCCTTATCATAAAAATTTAATTAACTGAAATATATAACACAAATAAACCAACTCATTAAATGTGTTTTAAGTGTTGGAAATAAATGTTGTTTTAAAAGATTAAACTATTTATATTATTTTGTGATTTGTCCTCTAAATAAAAGCTCATGACTGGTAACCATTTACAAAGAAAAGCCAAAACTCATTTTGTTATTGAAGTTTATGCACGAAGCAACGAAATTTTTACAGACAAATTTATAAACAGCAATTTACTAAAACCCTTCTGGAAAGTCAAATTCTAGATTGAAAAAGAAGCGGTCATTTTCCCTACGCATTGGAAATACAGCTGATACACATACTGTGGAAATGAATAAAAAATGAAATTGAATTTGATAGTGCTTAATGAAAACCTAAGTTGATTTCAAATATTTTCAAATTAGTATTTGCACACAAATGACAATAAATTTGAGCTACATATTATCATATATTTGAGCACTGCTGATATATATTTGCCATCTAACTGTTCTAGATAGAAAGACCAGAAAAGTAATGGATTTCTTCATTTTAAGAAGAAATCTTGGAAAGCGATAGCAATGTATTCATATAATTTATTTTTCATAATATTAGTACAGTCGATATTGACATAGAAAAAGGCAACCAACAACAAAATCTGAATGACTTCCCTTTATGTCTATGTATGAATATTTGAAAGTATTTTGATGCAAACTGATGTGAATTCACCAGTGTTTGGATTATTATGTGTGGTGCTATTAATTTGTAGTTTAGGAATATTCGATGAACCACAGATACGAAACAAAAGCCGAAGATATTTGCATTTTATCCTTCGCAGCGAAAATAATAGTGCGTGATGGCACGACGAGATATTTTTAATATTTGTTTACGTGTCACACTGGAGTGAAATCTAAAAATGTTTCCAATACCAACAGAGCAGGTGTAATAGTATAAATAAGATAAACGCAACATTATTATCTTTCAGTTCAATAGTTATAGGTAATGAAGCTTGGACTTGGAAACCAAAAATTTATTTCTTCTATTAGGACACATCTCTATCTATGTTTCCTTGAAAATTTAATCTGGTTGCCATGTGTTGTTACAATAAGTATTATGTACCTAAAGAAAAGCAGTAAAATGGTTTTTTTTTTTTTTTTTTTTTTTAAGTGCGCTGCTTAGTGAAAAATTGAAAATGTAAGCGCATAATTTAGTTTATGACGGACATTTTTGGAGCTCTATGCTTACATGCTTGTAGATCACTTTGAAGGCGATAGCTAAAGATAATTTTTTTTAATTAAAGACACATATCATAGGTGCCCGTTTATAGGGTAGACAACCATTTACAATGCATTTATACATGGAAGGGGAAAGGACAAAGACAGGAGAAGGAGAAAGTACAGCCATGCCACAACAGGGATTTCACCCCAGGACCTCACTATCCGCAGTGAGGCACGCTGACCACTGGGCAGTGTAAGTGGCCACATAATTTAGAATGTCAAATAACAGAAGAATTTGCTTGTCATGTTACTATTAGTTATGTTATTCAGATTTATAATGTTTTTTATGCTGAAAACAAAATAATAGTGGCATAAAATATCTGGTAAATTTTGAAATATATGTGTTAAAAAAATTAATAAATATATCTCATTAAAACTTGAAGTTCATTGATACTGTCTCTAGTCTCATTTTAAGAAAATATAATGATTAACTGAATGAAATAAAATAGAATAGTACTTATCAAAAAAAAATAGTACCTATCAACTGGTGGAAAGAACATTTTTGTATATTTTAAAAATATGTTTATGAAACAAATGAATAATGAATAATGATAATAATAATAACAAATGAATAATAATAAAAATGAATAATATAATTAACAAAATTACTTGACATATTATTATTTTTTAGAAATACGTAAATCCCATAATTACATCATTCTCATAAAAACATTTTATTAAATTATATGGTTAAAAATATATAATATAAAATGTAAATTTTGTCTTATACTACTAATTATTAATTCTGATCTGAAACTATTTTGCACAGTGTGACACTATTTTATAAAATAATTACTTTTTTTTTTCCTTCAAAATTGATGTGAAAGTAAACAATCCTAATCTATGTAGGGATTTTTTTTTATCGGGATATTTTCCCATAGGGAATAACTCAGAATTACGCATAATCCTATACATTAGAAAGCTCATAAGATTGTCATGAATGTGTGCATATAACAAAAGATATGCGCACACACTCGTGAAAATTAGGTCAAAAACAATATTTTTGTTAGTAATATATACTATCTTCTACCATTACGTGAATTTCTGTGAAACAATTTAAGAAAATTGGCTTTATACTTGATAAATATCTCTTTAAATTTTCTATAAAAAATGACATTGCTATGGGTTTGTCACTTCATATTTATGACTACATTCAACAAAAATCCATTAAAATTTTTATGTAATAATAATCTAAAAAAGAGAATTTTTTTAATATCTTTTATTGAATATTTTTATCAAAAAAAAGATAAGTGTGATAAATTACCCTGCTCTAAAAACAAATTTTTATAACAAAATGATATTTTTATGGAATTATGTATGGGTGTATATTTAATCCATAGGATTTATATTTCAGTATGCGTGTCATATATTAAGCCTCATATTATGATATTACTTAAAACCATTTTTATTATTCTTTAAATGTGACTAATTTATTTAAAAAGCTTGTCTTTTCTACTTTTAATCAAAATCTCATTTATTTCCCCACGATTTCGAAAACGTAAACATTTTTACATTTTATAGAATATATTGTAAACTTATATTTAGTTGTGAGTATTATATTTACATTATTTCAATTACAAAAAAAATTATCTTAAGATAAAAGCGTTATATTTATTTTGATGAAAGTTTATCAACTAAAATAGCCTTTTAATATGTATCCTGTAATATAGTAAGTAAGGATATTCATGCATATTAGTTTATTCATTTATTATTAGAAACAATTTAAAAATCATAACTCATAGTCGAATATATTCTTCATATATGAACGAAAACGTATATTTTCCTGAATTAAATCAATTTACTAGATTGCTAGTATATTTTCTTTTTTTTTAGAATGTAGTTTAATAATATACTACGTTGTTTAAATAAATTGATACAGATAGAAAAAAATAGATTTAGTTTTTATAGGATTGTTTGATTGATATACTTAATACTTTTTTAATTATTTAACTAAATAATAATTTTTGTAGAGTATATTTATAAATGATATTATATGTCATATATTTCATATCAATTTCTCTTTCACCTAAAATAGAATATTTTTTTGGTAATGAATTATACATCACATAGTCGAAAGGAGCTATGAAATATTTTAATTTTTTTGGATTCTATTGGTATTCATGAAATATATTGATTTCGTATGAAATATTCAATTCTTTCGATTTTTTGACACTTAAATATACGATATAATCGTTTAATATTTTTGCGCAGTATTCAAATCGGAAAAAAAACTAAAAAACTTAGTGCTATTTAATAAATGTTTTTTTTTTATATTCCAAACTCCTTAAATGAGTTATAAATCGATTGGTTATATGTAAAATTAGCTCAATTTGAGTTATAAATTAAGATTTTATATCAGTGTTTTACACTGAGTGTGATTTATAAACTTTCGTGAATTTAGGTAATTGATGTGAGCTTTAATTTGTATTGAATGACAAGTTTATTTGATTTTCATTCCCCCATATTTTTAACTATTTGCATCACAGAGATTTAAATTCTAAATATGTAAATAATTTAACTATTGGTGGCCAACAATTTTAACAAATTTTAAGTATTATCTGTGATATCATTTTGGACGTCAGAGAATATAATCGATTTACGAAAGCTTTCAAGGTTTTTTAATTTTTTTCATTTTAAAATGCATTTCACAAATCTTTTATAAGATATTGCTACTCTTCTGTAAAATAACTTTACAAATTATTCTTATTTACTAAAACTGATGGATAAAGATACAAAAGTAAATTCTGTATCTCTATTAGTCACTTCTTTTAATAAATATATATAATTATAAATAAAAAAAATAAATAAATAAATAAAAAAACTTGTGTTGTTTGTATTTTCACGATTTGAAATATGCACATTTTAAGTTTGACATAAAAGTAAATTACGATTTACCTGTAGAGGTCAAATGAGGGTCATTTTACTTAGTGACAAAAATGAAACCAACAATACACATTTAAGGCTTTTTTGCTTCCATGAGTATTATGCCGCAATTACGTTACTGTAAATCAAAGCAATCTTGAAATATAGATTTGAGGGCGAAAATATAATTTTAAGTAATAGGTACCCTTGGACTTTCATAAATTAGGTCCTTTTCAGGACAAGTATTTTTGTAACCTGGATAAATATTCGGAAGACGATATTTAATGTTTAACTTTAAGGGATCAAAGGCATTAAAATGGTAATGCAACTGCTACTTTAGTAGCAACTTCGTTCGTATTTTGGCTCAACAGTTTGGACTAAAATTAACCAAACCTGCTATCTTACTGCAGATGTGTTTGTTGCAAACCAATGGTATGTCATCAGCAGTGACCCATATGGAGTAAGTAATAGTGCATGTTGATTGGAGAAGAAATAAATAACTCCATCTGAATTTCTTAACGAATTCCGTTTTCATGTTCCCAATGATGATAGGTGCCACTTCTTCGTGGGAATTGCAGAATATAAATATTTTGAAATTGCACTTTAAAAACCAACAAAACAATATTCTTTGTCTGACGTTTGACACTAGAAATTATCTGACATTCATAAAAACGAGTGTAAGAGTTGCTGTTAAGGGAGAGATGGCATGTGCTAAAATCTTCATTCACGAGCAAAAGGACTTCAACATTATTTAAAGTGAAACTGAAAACTCAGCGGTTAAGGGATAAAAAAATATAAAATTAAAAAAAAAAATAAAATAAAATAAAAAAAAAACATTCATATTATTGTAGTTTCTTTTTGCTTTAGCAGTTTGAAATATTTCTATGTTAATAAGTTGCAAATGATGTTAATTTAGTGTCTGTTCTTTTACAAAAGGTTATAATAAGCAGAACGTGTAATGAGACTCAATTTTCCGATAATTCTTAAGAGTTTATTTGAATCTACTCAATATGAGAATAACAATGAAGGTAATTATATTAAGCTAACAAAAAAAAAAAAAAATCAAGAATTTTAAATTGAAATTTATAAGAACATTTATGTCACTGCAATTAATGACTTTAGTCTTTGGAAAATAAAACAAAGAAATAGTGCTAAAAAATATGTGCATGAATGAATGCAACTTTTTAAGACACTCTATAAGAAATATTGTCAGTATATATATCCATAGCTCATTTTCAGCTATTATACTGCACTGTATGTATTTGATATACTATTTCCCGTTTAATTTATAACTATGCTTTTATTCCTCGATAAATACATATTGAATCTAAACACTTCAACCTATTTATCTTTTTGGTCTCCCATTGTGAAAAAAAATGTTATTTTTAATTTTAAATTGCTTTAAATAAAATTTATATTGATTGTTGTGTTGATCGTTGAACTATCAAATATCAAGAAGCATTTATTTGAATAAAATTTGCATTATCATTTACATACTGATTAATTAGAAACTCCAAAACCTTTTGCATAATTTTAATTGTTTTAGACAGATATTTATAATACAGCCCAAATCTTATTTAAAAATAATATAAAATTTGTTTTTCGAACACGATTAAAATGCAATTTATCAGAAACAATTAACTATCTATTATTAGAAATAAGATATAATAAAAAAATCTTTGTCACCAGAAAATGTAAATGGGATATGTATGATTCAATTAAAATAAAAAGCATCATAATCCTCCAAAAAGTGTTTTAAAACTTATAGCTTCCACTTGTTTTTATTTGAAAAAAAACTATTAAGTATATTTTTCTAACATGTTTTAAAAGAAAACGTACAGAAATCTAATTAAAGTCAAACCTTTCTGGAGATATTTTAATCAAAAAATTAATCAGTAAATCTATTAACTCTGAATATTTTCTTTGTACTTACAAATTCTTTTAAAAATTAGTCGTTTAAAAAGAAGATAATCTTCTTCCTTTGTTTTTATAAATGAGAATTCAATCAAAATAAAATCACAAAATAGGAAAAATGCAATTAAATCAATTTATTTGGTACATTTAATTTACAAATACCATGAATATGAAACTGAAAGAAATTAATGTAAAATATCATATTGAAGTTTAATATATCTCATCAATTTTTTAAAGTTAATATAAAACAGTAATGCATTGTTTTCAAAAAATTTAAATGTAATTTTTTTATATAATTAATTTCTGTGAGCTAAATAACTTCATGCTTTTGCTCAATTTATATAAATAAGTAAATTTGTGAAAATTCAAGTTGTTATAAACTTATATAAGTCCATACATAAAAATAAATTTTCAGTGATAGTTTATACATTAAAATTCAAAATCACTGTCCAGAATCACAATAATTCAAGTTACATCCTGTCATGAAGTCACTTCAGATGATCCTTTTTATTGTTTTCGGTTTATAATAATTATCATATTCTCTTCAAATTTTGGAAGTTTGCAGACCTGGATGATTTTAATGGTCAATTTCTTGATTATTTTCTAAGTAAATAAAGCTATTACATCTTTAAACGTTTCTTATTCAACTAATGGAGAAATTCCTAGACAATTAAAATTGGCCATTGTTATCCCTATTTGAAAACCCAATGTGGATGTTAGTTGAGTTGATAGATGCCTTCCAATAGATGTCAATTGTATCAATAGTGAGCTGATTGAATGATTTACTTTACTAAGATTAACACCATCTGTTATAAAATAATATAATTCCACCAGAACAATATGCATTTTGAAGAGGATATATCACTATGGACTAAATTCTGTTTTTTACTCAATGTTAGAGATGTTCAAAGCTGCAAACCTACCAAGCATTAGCTGTTTTCCGCGACTTCTAAGGCCTTCGATAGGGTCTTAAATACAGATTAATATATAACTGGAATGATGATTTTGGTATTAGGAGTTGAAGTTAATACGCATTTTTGATTTTCTGAAAAGTTTTTTTCTTTCCTTGAATTTCTAAAGTAAGTAATCTGATATTTACAAATTGCATAAATGCATCCTACAGGCATTTGCTTTAAGCCTTACTGAATTTTAAATACTCATTGTGAGGTTGAAAGAAGTAATAGTTTATGGGTGTTATGATCAATAGTTAAGATTCTCTTAAGAGCGGGTATCTCAAGGTTGTTAGTGAATTTTCTATTTCCTACAAGTTTAACCTCAACTCTTCTATGTCGTTCTGTAGCTTGACTTTGGATCCTGTAATAAATTGTTAAAAGCATACTGAAAAAATAGCTAAAAATGCTATAAATGGATTACAGATCTTGAAGCCTACTTCAGGTAGAGATTTGGGAGCAGATGCTTCCACTCTTAAAATTACTTACAGTGTCCTCTTACGGACAATTCTTAATTATGGTTCTCAGATTTTTCAGATGGCCTCTGCATATTCTAAAGATATTGGATATAATTTAATTTAATGCAACAAGAGTTGTCACAAGGATATGGAACAGCAATTCAACAGACGTAAGTTCTTTAACAGACCTTTTTATCCATATGACTACGAAATATCATAAACTCTTATATATTTTAGTGTTTTGGGGTGTTTTTATGATTTTAATAAGAGTTCTTACTATATTTAAACTGCTCAAGATTAAATTGCTTAAAAAGAAACACCCCGCTTGCTCATGCACAGATATATGGTTTTAGGAACAATAAAATTGTTCCATCATTCATTTATACATGCTTAACTCTCATGGTATCATTTGAAAACGTTGATTTCAATGAGAAGTAGAAGTCCGTTTCTAGAAAGGGAAAGAACACCCTGATATTTTGAAAGAGTTGTCCCAAGAGATAATTAAGGATATCCATTCTGAAGTCTTGGTTATTTACAAGGGCAATAGCAAGTTTGAAGACTCTAGAGATAGGAGCGATGTCTTGATCGGTATGTCACAGTTGGCTCATATCATCAGTATTTTAGTATCCGTAAATCTGACTTTCGCTCAGTTTTTGATTCTAAATTATGGATACTGGGAGATTTCTTAATTCGTTCTTACTATTAAAATGATAGTAGTTTAAATTTGATGGATAGTAAGTGTGTTACCCAATACCTAAAATATCTAAAATACATAATAAACCTGATTTTAATCTCCATGTGTGAGAAAAATGGTGCTTTTTAGTTTTATATAATTATTAATAATTTAAATATTTGAAGTTTATTTGTACGCGTAAATAATATGAAGATCATTGTTGAATTATTTCACGTATTATTTTACAATGCTTCTAAAATTATTTTTATCTTGTTAAGAAACGCTATAAAATAACGGCTTCCATTTGTTGTTTTCAGACCATTTATATTATGTAGCATATATTATACAGATTCATTTAATTATACATCTGCATTAATCCTTAAAATGGGATGATGAGGATTCTTATAAAATTAGTTTTAAAATAAAGTATACTGAGAGATAAAAAAATTAGAGCCCAGGCGTGTCGTAGAAAATCTAAAAATTTTACTATCAAGAAAATCATTGCACTTACATACTAAAAGGAAAATGTCGTAATCTGTGTGACAATTTTTAAAGGAAAATGGTAAGGATTATCTACATTTATAACATCATCGCTCTTAACCAAAATGACTATTTACCGATTTTTATGAAGTGAGATTTTTATTGTACACGTAGGCAAAGCATTCTATTTATCTACACTGTAATCAAATTCAGTATTCTATATGAACAATTCTTAAATCTATGCGCAGTGAAATTAGAATCAAACTACTACAAATGACAAATAACATAATGCATTTTTACAGCTTTAATTGCACAGGAAATATTAAACAATAAGTGTATGATCTCAGAGAAAGTGTTGTAAGTAGTTCTTTGTGAGGCTTGATATATACAGTAGTAATTCCAGAATGAATGAACCACATGGAATTACTTTCGTTCTTATCCATTGAAAACTTCTTCGCAGATTGAAACCTTCCTTAAACAAAAAGGTATATTGATTTCTGTAAGTGATTTTCGAAGCAGAATAGGAGTGTCCTAAATGAATTAAGTATGGGGCCGTATTTCTGATTATTATCGATAATATTGGATTCTTTCTTAATGTTACAGCACTTAGGTTTACTGCTGAAAGGAAAAAGTATATACATAAAATGCGATTGACAACAACGCCGGAAAAAAAAACATTTTTTCTTTTTATTTTATGCATTTTTTTGCTTTCTGGATTATCTCGTTAATATTAATCATTTTAATTTTTTCAATATTATTTGAAATAGCTAAGTTATTTTACAAATAACTGGAATACTACATTTATAGTCAGGTAAACCTATTTTAGGTTTTTTTCTTTCGAAATGATCGTGAGTTTTATTTTCAGCAAGACAAATTTGCTTAAAATCAGTATTATAAGTATAAGATATTTATTATACTGGATTTTAATATACAGTATTATAAATATCTTATATTTATAATACTGGAAAAAATATAAAAACTAGAAATATCAATAATGTATTTTCATCCATATATTATGGAAGATTAAATGACAAATAAAAAAGTAAGCATTTTATCGTATAAAAGCTAAATTAATAATGATTCAATATTAATTTGAATGTTGAACTTTAACTAGTATACTACAAAATATAACAAAAAAATAACATTGATAAAAACACGTTTATAAATTTCATTATTTGAGTAGTTACCTAATTAATACATAATTATTTCATTAATATTTCTTGATTAACAATAACTTCTCAAACACTAAAAAATATAAAAGATAAATATTGTTTTCAATTTAAATAAAATTATATGATCTATAAGAGTAAATTTAAGTAATATTTTTATTTTTTGTAAATTTTTTATCTATACTGTAGATGTTAAATGCATCTCCATTACTAAAAACTATCAAGAATCCAAATTAGTGTTGCCAAACACTTAGTTGTAATTTAGTTATTTAATTTGATTTTAAAAATATACTTTAGAGAAATTATGAAAAATATATTTCACAATAGTGTGGCAATTATATGTGATTCCTTAATCAGATTAACATATTTATAAAATTATATTATTTATTATTAATAATATTTATTAGCTTATATTTTTTTATTTCTAATGGTGGGCACCCTTGAGCAAGTAAGTAACATTAGCCCATTTGCCACAACAAGGCCGGAAACTGCTAATTATTTTATCGTTATCCGGTGGACACCTGTGAAGCAAGTCACGGAGGTACGAGTAGCATAGCCCACGCCACCACAAACCCGTTTATAGGGTAGGTCACATTCATTCATCATCTGAGGAAAGGACAAGAAACAGAAAGAAAGAGAGAGAGAAAGAGAAAGTACACCCATGCCCTAACCGGGATTCAAACCCAGGTGCTCCCCATCCTTAGTCAGTTACATCTAACCACTAGACAGGTTTGGCGGCTTATGGGCTTATCTAATATATCTAAATAATACTATGAATGCATTATATCTAAACAATACTATAAATGCATAATAATTAGTAAAAAGCATTTAAAAACATTGGAATGAAATGTTCTATATAACTTATCCAATAAATAATTCGTTAACTCTGTTAAAATTGTTTAGTTTTATAAAAACTAAATAGATAACTTAAATATAAAGAAATGGTTCTTATGTCAATTTCAAATTCGTTTCAGCAACAACCTAAATTATTTTCTGTAGTTACTGGTGCTTGAATGTTTATTTTTTTTTTGGTTGATGAGCTTTACAACACTACGAAATTAATTTTACCATATAAAATTATTAAAATGCTTAAAGAATCCATTTTAAAACTTAGTTTCCATTTTCATGTGATATTGTGTGCATTTAACTACATGAAAATTTATTAAACTGAATCGTACTGTTATTGATATCTTGTCTTGTCAGCAACTTCAAGTGTGATATTTTATCAAAAATAGGAATTAGTTTAACCGATTCTAAGTATGTTATTTAAAAGATCTAGTGTCTTATTCAAGAGATGAAAAATAAAATAATTTTAAGTGGATAAAAACTGGTCACTCGTTTTTATCCTCTTAGCACCATTTTTTCTTTTCATTATTTTTAATTATCACAGTTTCAGTTTTATAATAATTAAATTTTCTGTAAGTGTTTTTTTAAAAAAAATAACATATTTCGTACTTCTTTGAATCAGTGAGTAATTCTACAAATTTTCATTAAATTCAAACCTGTCACAAAACTAATTTTTTTATTGTTTTAGAAAATATTAGTGGTTGCTTTGAGATTTGTAAAATATTTACATAACATTAATTTTAATGATTTTTTTTATTTAACACCTTTTTTTCAGTTAAAATAACCAAGATTATAATTTTCCTGAGTCAACGATAACAAAATCTTCCTGAGTCAAAGATAACAAAGTATTCATTTTCTAGTACTACAATAAAATAAAATAGCTTTGCACAAAACTAGTTTTTAAGACATAAGATACCGTTTTTAGCATATGATGAAATCTTTAAAAAAATCCTTTTTTACCATTTATAAATTTATTTATTTATTTTTTTTTTTTTGTTAAAGCAATTTTCTAAAAGTAACTTAAAATAATTCAGGATTTATGAAAAAAAAATATCTTTAATGAAATAAAAGTCATAATTCACAAAATATGTCTTTTACATTACATAAAACTAATACAATAAATTTAAAATATGTTCCTTCAGAATAAAGCAAAGAAAAAAGTTGTCAAAAGTATTGTAAAAAAAGGAGTTCTTAAAGGGAAATCATTGTAATTTATGTTTCCTTTTAACCAAAAATGTAATTAGTCTTTGATCATACTGAAAAAACTGTTCAGAAGAATTGTTGATTTATTATCGTTAATAACATTACATTATATAACAATTTATATTATTCATTTATTATACTTTAATATTTAATATAATGTAATTTATAATGTTTTAATTCTTAAAAATATTCTTTTGCAAATATATTCTTTTCCCTCAAATTATAGATTTTAATAATTAACTTAAATCAAAATATTTTAGTGTAAATATACAGATTTAAAAAAATTTTATTTATCTACGATTTATTTCTATTATAATTATAATTGAAAATCAAGGTTTCTAAGCTTACACGTTATATTTTTCTTGTTACAGCGTTTTATTTCTGAGCATTACATTTTTTATCAAGCCTCATTGTTTTTACTGACGAAGCCAGTACTTATATTTCTCTCTTTAATGCATTGTTTAATACTTCTTTATGAGTTCATTTTTAGAACCATAAACAGAATGTAAATATATGAAATATAAATTTTGACTAACGTTTATAATTCCCTTTATTTAATAAACAATAAACATGATATACAAAAACACTTCAATTAAGGGTTGAAAAATATTTTACGCAACATTTCCATGATATAACTGAGTTGAAAATTAAAAACCTTTGTCTTTTTTACACAATGGTATGCATGCAAAAATTATGCTTAATTTGGATATTCGCTTTAAACGACAATTAATCTCCAAATTGCTTAACTTTCTGTAACAAGAATTAAATTACAATTGAAATAAAAAAGGAATGATAAAACAAAAATATTTAAAATAATGCAATATCTTAAAGTTAAAGAAGAAATATTCCTACTTTCTATTAAATAAGCAAAAACATCGCATTTAGTTTACAATTGAAATAAAAATTGACATTTTATTTTTCATTTTTGATGTCGCAGTATGAAAAACCAGGCATATGTCTATTCACATATTTTAGTTAAATTTATCGCTACCTACCCTGTATAATGGTCAACGTGCCTGACTGGAAATAAGTGTTAGAGATAAGGATGATAAGGGATAAGGTCTTGGGTTCTAAACCGGGTTCGGGCATGGGTGTACTTCCTGTCTCGCCTTTTTTTGTTCTTTCCTTGTGTAAATGGAGAATGAATGGTCGCTTATCCTATAACGGTTACCTATGGCATGCATGTACTGAAGAAGTCGGAATCCACATCAAATTACGGTTCAGTTGAAAAAGTGGAATAGCGCATTCTATGTTGCCAACCTGGCTGCCACTCGCCAAAAAAAATATTTATCGAAATTTCGATCTGACTTCAAAATTGATGCTTCATATTATTTAAACATCGTATTAATTTTAACAAATAATGACTAAATTAATTATTATCGAGAAAAAATATATTGCTTTGTTATAAGTGAATTTTGTGTCATTTTTCTAAGCATTTTATAATATTAATATTTCTTTATAAACCTTGTTAAAGTATTGTTAAAAATCAGCTTGTACGTTATTGAAGTCATGACTCAAAATAGGATAACTCATAATAGGACTCAGAATACGGTAACCACTATATGAAAGCTGGGGGTGAAAAGTTATCAACATTAATTGTTTAGAAGAAACTCACATTAATTTCCATCTAATTAAGATTTAAAAAATGTTTTAAGTAACAATAATGAGAATTAAATTGATTTTTTGAACGCACAATTTTTTTTTTTATCTACAAAAAAGTTGTAAAAAGCTGGTGTCTTTTTTTTTTTTTTTTTTTTTTTTTTTAAATCAAATACATAGCAATCAGTAGTTTTTTGAGTGAATGCAGACTTTGGATTTTGCTGTAACCATATAAAATTAAGTTTCCTGTTAAATAGAAACCACACTTCTTGTTTTTATTTTTGTTTATGGTAGAAACTTGATAATTCAATATTTTATAATTTAAATAATTATTCTTAAATAAAAACAACTATATATTATTGAATAAATGAAAATATTTGTGGCATTTTGATAGTCTCTACAATTTAAGGAGGAAATGTTTGTAAAAACGTTATTGCAAGGTATTACTTTTTTTTATGTAGGACTTTACTTCTCACTTTAAAGAATAAAATATATAAACGACAGATTTTTTTAATTTCTTAAAAATATTCAGAGGTAACCTTATGAATATTTTTCCCAACTGAACCATATATAAGAATAATTTATATTAGAATTTATAAGAACCATATACAAGAATAATATATATAAGAATAATTCATATAATTTAAAATATATAAGAATAATTTATATAAGTTATATTAGAATTTATAAGAACCATATACAAGAATAATATATATAAGAACAATTCATATAATTTATAATATATAAGAATAATTTATATAATTTATATTAGAATATTTAAGAATAATACATATGTTTTATGCTTTACAAGAAAACTATAAATATTTTTAGGTATTTTTTTCAACATTTTAAAGTTATAATGCAATATATCTCTTGTAACTAATATTTTTTTTTTCTTTTTTTGACTCGCAAATAGAAGTTTGCATTAAGAAGTACTTAAAACCTTCATTTATTTATTTAATACAATTGCCTATTTTGACAAATAAACAATGCCTAAATTAGATTTTGTGCATTTGAAATATATTATACGCAATTTCATTTATCCAAGAAATAAATATATGTAATAATGGTATATTTCTGTTGTTATTTTTAATGATACTTATGAGGTATGATAATATGACATTTTAAAAAATAACATGACATTCTCATAAAAATAATGCTGTTAACGAAACATTAAAAATTTGAGAAATTAATGAAAATATTTACAAAAACTTCTCAACAATTGCTTAAACAATAAAACTACAAAAATATTTAGAAAAGACAAACATTCCATAAAATACATTAAAGTAATAAATGCCCAACATGACATTTTCACTGTTAGATGGAAAGGAAAAACATATATTTTACCTAAATAATATATTACTGAAAAATATAACCAAATTAAGAGAGTTTATTATAAATAAATCATATTGTAGACAACTTCTTTATCAAGTGATGACGAATGTTGCATATTTTAGATAATAATTGGAAAATTATCAATAGCATTTATTCTGTAATATATGTTATGAAAATAACTGACTTGCACAGAAGAGAATAGGAGTGATACCTAAGTCACATTTGTAATCGAATCTGCAGCCTGGGATTCAGCAAATATTTAGAAATGAACCAAACACAATCAACTGCCATGCAAGTATTAGCTATGATAATTTCCAAACAATTGAATTAGCATTTAGAAACTGGAAATGTTTATGGAAATAGAAACAAGGACTATATAAAAAGTGAGGATTGATATTTATACCAATAATTTACACATGATAAATTACAGAATTAAAGAAGATTTGCTACACCAATACTTTCAGATGAATGCTGATGTCATAAGTTTGATTCAAGCTGTGTGAACTCTTTTTCAATATATGATTTGCATGCTCACAGGAATATGATTGTGAAGCTGGTTAAAAAAATATAAGAAATGAATAATATTGTTGATTCTAATGAAACGTTTCAAATTTTCCTTTTTATGTCTTAAATTATCTTCATACTAAATATGTTTCACTGTTTGTAAAAAAATAAGAATTACTTTTTACTATTTAAAATGTATAATCAATACGCTTTGCAGTTTAACTACACTACGAAAATTGTTAATTTTGTGATATTTTTACATTCACTCATTTTTAAGAAGTACAATTATAAAACACATAAAATGTATTCTATATAAAGAATTCTGAAATATGTATACTTTAAATTGAATTTATTTACTTTCTATCATTAAAAACTATGAAGATAATGTTTTAATATAATAGTTTTCCTTTCCATTACTTAAGTTAGTCCTGTAGATATTATTGGATAGTAAAATTTCAAGAACTAATTATATGGTCATATTTTCATTCTATAATGAGATTCATAAATATAAAAACAAGAAATAATTTCTAATAAGTCTTAGATGTTTCATGCATTATCAAAATTAAACTCAAGGCGACTGTACTAAGTGTATTTTAAAAATTGTCAAAAAATATACATATTTATAAGGTAGACTTTAAATTATCAACTTAAATATCTGAAGGTTACTGAAGCAATTTGCTAGTTTTTGTATTTTATAATTATGTAAAGTATCGAATTAGGCAGAATAATTTAGTTTTCTTTTAAACTTGTATGTCTTGCAATATTTTTTACAAGTCAGTTTCTAATGCACTATTTATAATATCTTTTATCTTAATATGCATTCAATATATAATCTATCATTATTAAAATGTATGTAAGAATTACCAAAAGTGAAACAATGCACAGATAGGAATCAAATTAATAACATAAAATCTGACTTTTGTAATATGTAGATCAAATATTTTAGTAAAGGTTTTCTTTAAAAATATATATTACTTCAATCGCAATGTAGTTGATTTAAATTCATTATTGTAACTCCAGCAGAAAAATGAATTCGTCTCAATAATCACTCAAAAATATACATGATGACTCCAAAAAATCTCATTTCTCCAAAATATTCAACTCATAGCATATTTAATTTTCTAGAAAGAGAAAAACACGAATATTAATCAAATATTTTAAAATGCAGAAATTAAATTTATTTTTCTTTGTTGAATACAGAAATGATCTATTTTCATAATTCAAATATTGATGTATTTTTCTGGAATGAAAAATATTATCTATGCCTACACAAATTTTAAATTAAGGCATGCATTATTTTCGCAATCTCTGCCATTATTTGAATTGTAACAAATACAGAATTTAGCATTGAATATTACATTCGTAAAAGATTGTAATGAAAACGAATATTTGCGAGTAAGAAATGTTTAATATTCACTCAGTTATTTTAATTCGTTTATCAGAAAACAATTTAAATTTAGCTAACATCTAATTTTGACCATCGTGTTATCAGCAAATTTAAAGCTACTGATAATTCAGTTTTCTATTTATTAAAGCTGCTAATGCATGTTTATTTTTTATTTAAAAAGATTATATCGTTTTTCAAATTCATCATACAATTTGTTTCGTATAAAAGTAGTTTGAATTTCACTTTTAGGGATTAAGTGGAGCTTTTTGAGTTATTTTTATTAATACTTAGTCTCCAATGTATATCATATTTCTTAATATATTTATTAATATTTAGTTTAAATGTAATTTGGCTTATGATTAAATGTAAATTCTTTATTTACTTGGAGTAAGATAGAATTTCCATAAATTTTCGCAATGTACGTCGTTGTATTCTAGCACTTTTTATGATAAAATTGCAACTTTAAATTTATTCTATAAAAAAGTGTCTGTTATTCGATTAGAGAAAACTACACTTCTTAATTATATATATATATATATATATATATATATATATATATATATATAAACGTTTATTTATTTACAAGAAATATATTATTGTGATGAAGACATTGTGAAAACTACAAATATACGTAAAAGAAATCAAGAGAAAAATCATTTTTGATTTGGTTTTGTTCCTTCGCAATGATGGATTTTGACAAAGAATTATAAGAGGATTTAGCACCAGAAATAGAAGGTTTTTGGAGTGACATTTCTATTCAATATTGTTTTTATATTATAACATTTAGAAAGTAATAGAAATTAGTTTTCTATAAAAGTTTATTTGCATTGAAATATTGTATTTTAGAGTATTTGAAATGTAATATTTAGAATTAGAAAATAAATAGTACCAATTAAGGAATATTAATATTATTTGATGATTAGTCTTTACAAAAAATAATTCTGTAAATCTGCATAATTCTAATCCTTATTGTTTTTATATCACCCTGGGATAATTTTATGATTATTTAAACTTAATGTAAAATAATGATAAAGGTAATGTTAAATATTTAAACTTTTTTTCTAAATGTTAGCTAATGTTATCATATTTAATGAAAATAGACGGGCTTCTTAATTTCCTTACTACCTTACTCCTGAGTTAAGATAATATAATATTAACAATTATCTCAATACTAGTGCCGTTGTCACGAAAGTTTCTGACAAGAATGTTAAGCTTTGTTATACTTTTGATAATATTTCTTTTTTGCGACAAATATTTATTTTTTTTAAATAATACCTACAAAAAAGCTTTTAATATCACCTTTAATAGCAAAATGTTCTTTTTTACTCGCAAACATTTATGTATAAAACCATTTTAAACATAAAACATATTACTTTATAGAGCATATTTTAAAGATATAAAATAAAGTTCAAATCAATTTCTATATTAACAAATTAATAAAAACACTTTAATTTCTAAGCAAATATATTTGATTCCTTTTTTATGTAAGAAACATTTTTACTTAGCTTCTAAACCGAGATAATTATTGAATAAAAAAATTAAAGTTTTCAATAGTTTCCCAATCAATAACACCCAGGTCATTAAAAATATCTATATTTTAATACACATAAAGTTTACAAGTTATTCAATTATTAACATTATACATACTTATCAATGAACGTAAAATTAAGTCCTATATAAAATTTATTTCATTTCCGTAAAACTAAAATGTAAATTATTATAATTCATTTGAGTATTTGTTTAGCAAAATTTTAACAACTAAAAGTTAACTAGATAATACTTCATAGATTAATGACATTTCTGATTTTATAACATCATCATTTTGCTGAACTTCTAAAATAATTTGTGTAACTTATTAATTAAAATTTACAATTTTTTTTTTAATTTTTTGAATTCAAGAGTTATTTTGTAAATTATCTAATTGATTTAGTGCAATGAAAATATTAATAAATATTAACAAAAAAAATAAGAAATACTTGATATTTTCCATCACTTATGTATTAGTTTAGCATACCTTTCAGTGAAAAAAAAAACTGAAATTAAATGAAGAGATGTTTCTTAGTATACCAGAAAAAAGTATTAAAAATAAATTAAATAAATTGTTTCTTTTACAAGGTAACTATAGATTTTTAGTTAGGATCATGCAATGTGTTAAAATAATCTCGTTTACTAAGATACATAAAGCATGGTATTAATAGATGGGTCTTAACTTAAATTTAATCTGCATTTATATTAGAATTTCATAGTCTGTGAAATCAATAATAGTCCATTATGTTTGATAAATTTAAAGTAATAAATACACCGAATGTTGTTTAATCTTCTATGAAGTATTTATTTTGAATGTTTGAAATTATAACACCAAGATTAGGACTTTATTTTTAAGTGCTAATTAAAAATACATAAGAGTTATATAACGTAAGTGCCAGTTATATGTGTGAATGATATTTTCTAAAGATATAATTTTCTTTCAAACAGAAACTATTTCTAATAATTAATTTCTCGATTAATTAATCAGAAACCACAAAATGTTTAATATAAATTACTATTATCTTAAATATTTATACTCATATTATATAACCGTCATGTTTTTAACTTAATATCTGTTATAATATCTATTATAATGATATATGGGTGTTTTTCCATTTTCAGCAGTTAATATGTAAAATACTCATATAGTTCACAAATTATAAAATTTTCATACATATTCAGATTTTCAATTCATTTTGTATTTTTCTTAAGATCATCTAATTTCTTTAAACTGTGAACATATCATTATATATACATTTTTAAACTGACAAATAAATCCATTTAATTTTGAAGGTTTTTAAACCTTCGTATTATTTAGCATTTCCGTAGTGAATAATATTCCGCAAATGAAATAGGTAAAAGTAGAAAGTAGATGAAAATATTCCATCAAAATCAATTTTTAAGAAACACTAATATACATCAAATTTCTTAATAATATGTAAGTTAGTCAGATTTCATGATTAGTGCTTAGAAACATGTATAGTTTTTTATTTGAAAAACAAATATAATTTTATTGTTGATATACAGATAATTATAATTAGTTTTTCATCTTCAGAATCCTATTTAAAATGAGCTTTTTTCATAATTATGGTATATTCAGAATATAATTGTGTAAACAAAATAGTGTGTGGTAAAAAATGATTTGATGGGAGAAAACTGCACCAAATGTTGTTGAACGGTAGTGTTAGGAGCACTTTGCGATTACATTTAAAACAAGTAGATATAAAATGTAGCAGAAATAGTGACAAGAATTTAGAATGTGTAAGAGAACCAAATTGAAATAATTGTACTATGAAACATAGAGTTATGTACTCATTTGTTTCATTGATACTAAAGCAAATGTTTTCTCTCAGCGCCACCTGTCATCATAATTTGGAACTTTTCAAATACCTCTTTAAAATCGACATCTGAAACTTAAACATTGTAGGGTTTTTTTTTTTTTTTTTTTTTTTTTTTTTTAAATTATTATTATTATCGGATTACTGTTATTAGCATTATCAAAAAAGTATTACAAGACAAGATAAATCTAGCTATGGAATATTCTCTTTCCAAGAATTACATAATCTGCATGATCTTATATATCCTCATGTGTAGAAGTCATAATTTGTTACCATTTTTTTCTCTTACAACCTTGAAATTAGCAAATATTTTAAAGCAGTTTTTTAGTGTAAATAAATTTCTTTTTAGTATGAACATCGTGTCATCAATCGAGCAATAAACAACCAAGAATATTTTCTTAATAAATAATGGAGTTAGAGTTATTAGGAAAATTTATATTGTTAATAATTATAGTTAATACTTATGAAACTTACCGACAAATCTTTAAAAAAAAAACGTACAATACTTTATCTCTTATAAATCTGCTATTCTTGTTTTAATTTTTTTTTTTAGTTTACATCTCCTTAAATTATACATTTTTCCTGTAAATACTTTCAAATTTATTATTTTTTATCTTAAAAGCTACATTCAGTTCCTATGATATTATTTTATTGTGATGTACTTATTATTTTATTGTCTTAATATGGTATTAATAGAAAAATTCATTTAATTGTTAATGCATTATTCCTGCTCACAAGCCCCAATAAAAAGTTTATACATACTGAGAATAAATTTCAATTGTTTTTATAGGAATTCTTTGAGATCAGTATGGAGAATACATTAGAATATTGATTTATAAAAATTATGCTATAGAACTTCCAGAATTCGTATTAATCTGTTGGTATCTATCCCTTAGTAGCACAGGAATAAATTTCTTCCACTTAAGGAATAATCATACATTAAAGTTCTTAAGTACCTTGTCTGGCCGTTTCCTATTACCAGAATTCAATGAAGATAAGAAATTTAGAATTTAGAAATTCAGATTTTTTTTTAAAAGAATTTAGATAAGAAATTTTTTTAACAAAAAACTTTGTACTTATTGCAGATTTTTTGTTATTGATTTGATAACAAAGAGAGTTTAAAAAATCAAGATATAATATCATACATCAAAATCGATTATACTTTATCATCAAATATAATCCCTCTCAAATTATTGAATCACCACGCAATATATCAGTTCATGATATATAAGCAAATTTACTGATCCTGTAAGTTATCATATTGCATAATAAATATCATTTTGCATTTTCGTAGCACCCAACAAGCACACTTCTTTCAATATTTTTTGCCTTATTAAATTGTATTATTGTATTTATTTTACTTCAAAAGTTTCTATTTTTGTGGATCACAGCAGTAACAGTCATACATTCGATGAAAATCTCTTCATATTAGTTTACATTTTTAAATCACTTCTGGTAATTGAATTAATCACATTTTAACTGACGTGACGTCATTTAATATTTATTTAAACACTGCTATTTTGCATTTGTAAGAAGAGGATCATGCTACACCAAGATCAATTCTAAATATAGTCTTACCACGAACTGATATATACATTATTCAAGAATATATATTTCCTTATAAAGATATTGGAGATAATTATCTGAAAATATATACTATTTTTACATTTTGCAATACAAACGATAAGTGTAATCAACGAAGATTTTTATTTTTACCAGTTATTGACATAATGTGAGAAAAGTCAGAGAGAATAACAATAAACAAATAATTATCAATAAGCGTACATACGCTGGTGGTCACCGTAAATGCAACACCCTGAAGGAAGCATAAGAACAACATGAACTTTACAACTTGCATTAACGGAGTTGAGATATACAAATGATAAGAATTTCAGAGCAGATTGATATCCCTCACGCAAGGCACCATTTCAAAGCGCTATTCAAATTTGGAGATTTTGACAATTTAAAGTTCAGTAATTGTGTTTTTTTTTTCAAAAAAAAAATTTATCAATTATGCCTCTTAGAAAACAGTGATCATTTTTTGATCAAATATCCGATTTTGACAAAGAAAGGATAGTGACCTACCGAGATTGTGTATTATCATTCAGGGAAATCGGTAGTCGTGTTGGACGAAACAAACACTTGTAATGTGGATAAGTAATAGTTGGATGCAGAAGGGTATGACGGGCCGATGTATTCGATCGCATCACCCTCAGTTCATCACTTCAAGTGATTCACAGGAAAATTGTGCGCTATGGCAGTGACGAATCTCACATTCACATCACAAACCATAAAACAATATATTCAGTATGTAACGCATCATACAGACTCTGGGCATACCATTCGATGACGTTTACAGCAGAAAGGTTTGTCCGCAAGATGTCCATCACATCGTCTATACCCTTGAAGCAGAAATACAGACGTCTCCACCTCTAATCGTGCGATGAAAAAAGTATGTGGACGGGAGAATGGAATGAAATTGTCTTTACTGACGATTCACGCTTCAGCCTGTCAACCCCATGATGTCCTATTCGAGTCTGGAGACACCGAAGTGAAAGGATGCAGAACAGCTGCGTTATGCACCACCACAGAGGTCTTGCAGCGTGTATTATGATATGGGATGGTATTCGATATCACTCTCGCACTCTAGTACTCATTGTAGGTTAAACAGCCAGTACTACATTTCCGTACTGTTGAAATCAGTAGCCGTTCCTTAACTTAAGGTTTATCCGCAACCATATTTCAACAGGATAAATCACGACCACAATTGGCATGCATTGTTCAAGGGTTGTTAGTCAATCGCTAGATTGAATTATTTCTCTTGCCAGCTTGCTCTCCGGATTTTTCACCGATAGAAAACATATAACCCATGGTTGCTTTTTGATTAAACCAGATTATGTGACCAGCTGTCACACCAGATCAACCTTAGATATGAGTGGAAGCTGCTTGTATGTTGTTCTTGAAGGAAACCTTCAATCAATTCCGAGACGTGATCTACATCAACAATGGCTACTCTGCCTACTGATTTTGGCTGGAACCACACTTCACAAAATTCTATAAATTTCATCATTTGATTCTTCGTCAACATATTATCCATAAAATAAATTTCGTTGTAATGTCTCTTGTTTTTTTGTTTTTTTTTTCTTAGTGCAGCAATTTGAGTAGCCAGCAGAGTAATAATAATAATATTTGTTATTCAAAGATTAGATGCAGTCAAATACAGTAATTATTTATGAGTCAATCTTTCTTGAAAATATTAACATATTATTTGTTCTTTTATATTTAAACACATATATGGAATTGAACAGTATTCTGTGCAAATATATTTTATAAAAAATGGAAAAGCCTTTTTTTACTTATGACCCTTGATCTTCACCCCTATTCATTTCAATGATCGAAAGAGTAAGGAATGTATTAAATTTTAATTTGATTTCAATCTTTATATACACTACTGCCCATTAAAATTGCTACACCAAGAAGGCGACATGCTACAGACGTGAAATTTATACGAAAGGAAGAAGGTGCTGTGATATGCAAATGATTAGCTTTTCAGCGCCTTCAGACAAAGCAGGTGCCAGTAGCGACCCTACATTGTGTTTAAATAAGGAAATTGTTCAGCTGGTTCCTCTTACACAAATTGCATTTGAACGTTGTTGCCTGGTGAAAAGTTGTTCTGACACCTCGTGTAAGAAGGAGAAATGCGTACCAGCACGTTTCTGATTTCGATAAAGATCGAATTGTAGTGTACCGGGATTGCGATTTGTCTTATCGCAGTATTGCTGCTCGCGTCGGTCGAGATCCAATGACTGTTAGCCGAATATTGAATCGATGGGTTCAGGACGGTAATTCGGAACGCCATGCGGGATCTCAACGGCCAACTATCACTTGCAGCCGTGAAGACAGGCATATTATCCGCATGGTCGTAATGGATCATGCAACCATGTCACGAGCCGTGAGTCAAGAAACGGTGTCGTTTGGAAGACAACAAGTGTCTGCACGAACAGTTCGACGACGTTTGCAGCAGCATACATTCTCAGCTCGGAGACCATGGCTGCGGCTTCCCTTGACGCTGCGTCATAGACAAGAGCGCCTTCAATGGTGTGATCAACGACAAACCTGGACGCACGAATGGCGAGACGTCATCTTTTCAGATGAATCCAGGTTCTTTGTACAGCATCATGATGGTCGCATCCGTGTTTGGCGGCATCGTGGTGAACGCACTCTGGCAGCTTGCATTCGTCATCGTCATACTGGCCCATCATCTGGCGTGATGGTATGGGGTGCCATTGGAACAAGTCTCGGTCACCTCTTGTTCGCATTGACGGTGCTTTGAAAAGTGCACTTTACATTTCTAATGTGTTACGACCCGATGCTCTACCCTTTATTCGAGCCCTGCGAAACCCTACGTTTCAGCAGGATAATGCCCGACCGCATGTTGCCGGTATTGTACGGACCTTCCTTGATACGGAACATGTTCGGCTGTTGCCCTGGCCAGCACGTTCTCCAGATCTTTCACCAATAGGAAACGTCTGGTCAATGGTTGCTGAGCGACTTTCTCGTCAAAAAACGCCAGTAACTACGTTTGAGGAACTGAGGCATCGTGTTGAAGCTGCATGGGCATCTGTACCTGTACATGCAATCCAACCTCTGTTTGACTAAATGCCCAGGCGTATAACTGCTGTTATTACTGCCAGAGGTGGTTGTTCTGGGTACTGATTTCTCAGGATCTATCCAGCCAAATTTTTTGAAAATTTAATCACTTGTTATTTCTAGTATAATATATTTGTCGAATAAATATCATTTCGTTATCTGCATTTCTTCCTTTTGTAGCAATTTTAAAGGCCAGTAGTGTCGAAAAGTTCTTACGTTTAGTAATTCTTACGTAAACTAAATTCTTAAGTATTTTTTTATTCACTATATATACTAAAATCTGTTTCGATTATTTTGATTGATGGTAATTCGTTTTACTAAATTTGTAGTGTCTTTGGGTTTTATAAATACTGTACAGAAGTTACTTTGTTAATATAATTCAAGTATATTTTGATATTTTGATGTTGTATAATAATTACTATAAAGTATTTCACATTTTTAAATATCCAGATTTTTTTACAATGATTGGTAAGAATTTAAACTTTTAAGCTAAAATTATATATTTTAAAATTATGAATTTAAAAACGTATTTTTAATCACAAATTAGTAATTCTAGTAGGAATCTTCAACTAGAAATGTTATTTTTGTATGCTTATTAATGTTTTGCATGGTTAGGATGATTATTCAAAAATACTAAATTGGAATTAAGAGCATTTCCATTTAAAATATTGACGTGATATGAATTTCGATGAAATTTTAAGCTAAAATAAAAATTCATAATTGATAATTATCTATAAATACTTTTCAATACATGGTTTCTTATTTTTAAATATTAAAAAATTGTCGTGTAGATTTTAAATACTTTCCTGTATACTAATATAATAATTATATATGTAGATGTTATAAATTCTCATTTTCTATAATAATTATTTTGCACATTTTCTTTTTAATTTTTATTTTTATAAAATTTTGTTTTTTTATTAGTGTTCAATTTAATTAAACTTAGTTTCTCATTTTACGACATATCAATTGTATATTCACCAATTTATTAGCCTCCATAAGATTTGAAAATGTTTGATTTAAATAACAAAATGATTTTCTCTCTATAGAAAGTGTAAAAATATATAAAAAATATTTAGGTGAGATTATAATTACGTAATATATTCTGTTTCCCGAATTCCATATTTTTATTTTACGTAAGGAGTAGTTTCATATTAGAGTTTCATATATAAATTTTCAATAATGTAGTTTTTTTTTTATCTTAAATTCAAATTTATTATTTCAACTCACATTGTTATCGTTTAGAGAATTACAGGCACATCACAGTTTTTATCTGCTTTAAGATGAAGCAATTTGTACAAGTCGTTTTTAATCAATGGCAATAACTATTGTATTTTAGTAGATTATGTAACTTATAAGGAGTTCATTTTTTATTTTAATTAGGCCTAAAATAATGATATTTCTTCAATTTCTGGCAGATTTATTTTATAAATCATATATTCTATAACCAATAATATTTTTATTCTGAAATTAATTCAAATTCGCTTCATGGGATCGAGTTTCAATTTCTAAAATATTTTTTCTGTGCATTTGTTACTACTGGTTACCACAATTATCATTTTGTTTTTTATTATATTCTTTCCATAGAACTCTTCAGGCGAAAGTAATTAACTATTCCAAGAAAATGTTGTGCAACAGACTTATTTCTCAAGATGAATGAGAGATAGTATTCTTTATTATGATACAACAAAGGAGTAACTTTCTTAAAGGAATTTAATTATTACATACAATGGAAATTATATCAAAATAGTTTAAAAGCAAGCCTATTTCTAAGATTTTAAATTAATATATATTGTTATCAAAAAGCTAATATATGAATATTTTTCCCAGAAACTAATGTTCATAAATTATCAAACTACATTGTCAGAAAGTGTTTTAATATAAACAGTTTGTTTAACTTTATTTTCATTGTTTAAAAATAATTAAAATAGTTTATTTATTTAAATTAATTACAAAAAAGTCATTTCTGACAAAAAAGCATATTTTTATTATATGTAAAATATCCATTTGTATATATAAGATTAATACGGTAATGTATGTTAAACTGTTTTCATTTCATTAAACTGTTTTCATTTGTTTGAGAAATGGTAATTTTACTCGCAGATCTTTTTTTTAAGTTTGACCCCTTAATACCATATTGTTTACACTTTATGCAGAATATGCTTGGCTGTGATCTGATGTTTTTTTTTTTTTTTTTTTTTAATATTAATATTGATATGAAAATGCTAATTGAAAATATCTTGTAAATTTCATTCATAATATTGTAATGTGTTGAAATTTATACAATTAACATAC
>JAPDSC010046134.1:55411-65955 GCA_026290005.1 Latrodectus geometricus
TATATATTGTCACAATATTCTCCATCTCAAAACCTTTCTCTTCGTAAGCCAATAATTATTTTCAAACAGATATGATACTTTTTTATTGAAAAATAACTTTTATTAATTGATGCAAAAATAATTCCAAAATATGAACTATTTATTTATTGGAAAACATTTTTTTAAAAAAAAATAAAGCAAATGCAGATAATTTTTTATTTTAATTAGCTGTTCATTATTAAGTATTTTTTCTCATATTCAGTATTGATAGTAAACACAATTATTTTTTTCTTTATCTTATATTTTGTATTAACTATATTCACTTATTAATTAAACAGTGACAATTCCCAAGAATGTTTAATCATATTTTAACTGATTTTCAATAACATACCTCTGTTAATAATTGAATAGAAATGAAAGTTTTGAATGTATTGATTTGTAATTATAATTCTTTTAGTAATCAGAAAGTATAGTATAATTTACTTTTTAAGCTATTTTGAGATAAAACAAACTAATGGCATTGTAATATTAATCGTTGTAGAAAGAACTTAGAATCCATTAAAATCCAATATTTGTATTTCTTTGAATTTCATATGTCTAAGTATAAAATAGTTTATTCAGTATATGGGATTTTCTAAATAGTAAGTATTGAAACTTGAAGCGCAATTGTACAGTTCAATTTGATATTTTTTGAGAAATTTTGTAAAGGTTATTTGTCTTTTAATTACTTTTAAGTATTTTTCTCTATTTACGATCACACAAATATGATCATGGAAATTAATGTTTTTCTTATTTAATGTAAATTTAAACATTTTACTAAAAAAAAAATAATAAACAAAAAATGCAATCACATGACATCATTGTCAAGGTCATTTATATTTAAACGAATTTCAAAAGTTTATAAATCAATTTAAATCTTTAGAACCAACACAATATTTCCTAAAATATTGATTTCATTTAAATTTGAAGTGTGTGAATTCATAAATTGTGGACAATAATTCTATTGTTATGTATAAAAATACCACAATATAATGATGTTTAAGCGGAATTGTACTTTATGCTTTATGTTCATTAGATTTGATATTCAAATATTTAAATTGTTACTAAGGCATAAAAGATAAAGCTAATTTTAATGTAGTTGTTTTACGAAGGGGATATATTTGCAAATTAACAAATATCATTGAACAGAAAAAATATTATGAATGCAAAATAAGCTGAATTTATGAACTTTTATAGTTAAGTGTTTATGCTTAACTTGTATTGTAAACTAGTCATAAATTTAATAACTATTATTCACTTCAAATCTTCATTGTCTATCCCTAAAAATAATTAATTTATTTCAGTTCTGTGAGCATTGTTATACTACTTCAATTTATTTAATTGAAGATAATTCTAATAAGAATACAAACTGAAAACGGATCGCTGTTCAAAGTATTCAACACACGTAAAAAGTATATTAGATTAACAAGTAAACCAAATTGAATTTTGTAAAATTATCAATAAAATTATTAAAATTAATAATATAATTTAGATTAAAATATAAAAAAATGGAACAAATTCAATGTTCTAAAAATTTTGTCAATAACATATAGTCATAAACACGATTGCAAATAAAATAGCATATAAATAATATATTAATATGAATATAATAATAAAATAAATATAATATAAAATAGCTGATTTCAATAAAATTAAATTCATTATTAAAATTTTAGTTTTTTTTAGAAATTCCCAAGTAAATGAATCTGCCCGATTTATTTTGTCTAATAGAGAATCAAAATTTCTTTTTTGATTAGTGACATAAAATGTTACTCTTTCTGTAATAAAATCGAAAAATGTTTTGCTATAAGAAAGAAAATAACTAAGTATAAAAAAATATTATAAAACACTTTTAAGTATAATAACTATATATGCTTTCAGCTAAACAACGAACTCATTGAACTTTTATAATAACTTTAATTTCTTTATATAAATATATATGCTATCTTATAATTAAAAAAAAATATTTTTCCCCACTCAATTATGAATAATCTAAAGATGATTTTTTCGACCTCATATATAGAATGGCTAATCAATGTAAATGTGTTGATAGTTAATAATTAACATTTTCTTTTGAAAAAAAACAAATTTGAAGTGATATCTACTGTTCTTTCTAATTTAAGAAAAAAATCACAAACACCGTATACTGTGTAGTGTTAATGTAGGCTGGTGAAATAAACAAATAATATTTATATGAAAAGAGTTATATTCCTATTCTATTTCAAGGCTTTCTTAAAGTAAATAATATCAAATTTTTACAATGAGGATTGTTATTTCACCAAGTTTCTTGTGAATTTCTTATTGTATTTAATTTATAAAGTATTCATCTCTGTATTAATTTTATGATCAATGCCTTCAATTATAAGAAATATATGTGATTCATTAAATAGCTTTATATTATTCAGTAATATGTGATTTTAACATGAATTGTTTTCCTATAGTTAAAATTTTTCCAGTAAGAATTTTACATTTTCTTATTGATACATTTTTCTATGTGTTTATAGAAAACAATTTATTTATTGAAATATCATACTTTTAAGTAAGTTAAGTGAAGAAATGTTTTTAATAAAAAACTAATTTTAAATACCTTTTTAAAGAAAATAAAACTATTCACCATTTTTGATATTTTCCATATTCAAAATGCTTCTTCTTCTCTTGAGCTTGTCAGATGTGTGGCACCTCTGCATTGTTGCATTTTGTACCATGCTCCAAGCCCAATTTTTTTCCTAGTTCCATTGTCTTGGGTCACCTAATTTGTTTATAAAGTCTGATAGGCCCTCAATGGAGTTTAGGTGTAACTCTTTAGGATATGGATTACCTAGAGTAGTGAATCTTTTAAGGGCAAAAGCATCACACTCATATAGGATATGATGAGCTGATTCTACCCCTGCGTGGCATTTCCTACAAATTGGTTCTTGTTTAAAAACCCAATTGTATGAAGGTGTTTCCTGAAATGATAGTGCCCAGTAATGAAGCCTACAATTGCTTGAGTCTTCAATCTTGGGAGTCTAAAAATTTCAGATGAAATTTTCTCAGATGAGTTGAAAATCATGCTTTTTGCATGTTTCTGTCCAGGAGAGTCACGCCAAACTTTCTTAATCTCTTGTTTTTCCCATTTTTGAATGTCCTTCCTTGTAGTCTTCATGTTGATCCCACAAAAGGGTTCCATCCCTATTGGATTGATAGAGGATCCCTGTTTTGCAAGTTCATCAGCTCTTTCATTACCTTCTATTCCTATATGCCCTGGCATCCAAATAAGAATAATTTTATTCCCATTTGCCAGTTCCTTAAGGATATTTTTACATTTTATTACAATTTTTGATTTGACTTGGAATGAGTAAAGAGCCATCAATGCAGCTTGACTGTCGCTGAAAATAAGAATACGCTTACCTTGGTAACTCTTCTTTAAATTATTTATCTGCAGACAGTTGGTAATAGCAAGAACCTCCGCCTGAAAGACAGTGGCATGTTCCCCAAGCCCTTTATAAAGACTGAATCTTGGTACCACGCCACAGACCCCCAGTCCTGAGAGGTTGCCTTTTTTTGATCAATCAGTAAACCAGATAAGATCATTGGTTTTATTTCAATCGTGCTGTTTTTCCATTCTTTCCTGGTAGGAAAAACTACCTCGAATGGTCTTTCAAACACGTATGTTCTTTCCATGCTGTCTGAAGGAATTTGGAGAGTTGGGTGGTTGATTTTTTTGGTAATAGTAGTATGACCTCCAGAAGAGGGCTTATCACACCACTGATTTTGCAATTTCATTCTATATGCAGTTATTCTGGCAGCCCTGCATATGAAGATATTTAGTTTAGTCAGGTCCAGAATTGCCTCTAGTGCTCTGGTAGGTGCTGTGGACATTGCACCTGTGATACACAAGCAGGTCATTCTTTAGAGACTTCCTAGCTTGTCCTTCACAGTCTTCTGCTCCACCTTACACCACCATATCACAGATGCATATGTAAAATTAGGCCTGACAACTGCTGTGTAAATCCAAAACATCATTTTTGGCTGTAGACCCCAGTTTTTACCAAGCATGCGTCTGCATGTCATAATGCATTTTTTTGCCTGGTTGATTTTGTAGTCAACATGTTTATTCCAGGTGAGTTTTTGGTCTAGAGTTAAGCCCAGAAATTTCACCTCAGAAGCAACGTTGATTTCAACCTCAAAACGTTTTGGGATAAAAAATCCCTCCCTTTTTATTTTTCTTGTGAATGGTATAAGGTTGGTCTTCTGTGGATTTATATCCAGATTCCTTTCCTTACATCATTTGCCTACATAACTTAGAGCATTTTGTATTAGCTGACAAGTTATGTTAAAGTGTTTACCAAGGATGGGTATGACAATATCATCAGCATACCCTTGGGTATAGTAACCTATAGAATTTAGATGTTTTAATATGCTATTTACAACTAGATTCCAAAGTAATGGTGATAATACACCTCCTTGTGGACAGCCTCTAGTTGTCTTTTTTTCAAATGTCTCATTGAAGATTTTCATTTGTATAGTTCTCTCCGAAAGCAGGGTCCTAGTCCATGAGCAAATTGCATGTTCAATCCCTGTATCCCTTAAGGCATTAAGGATGGATAGATGTGAGTTGTTATCAAATGCACCTTGGATATCTAGGAAAGTGGCTAAGGCAATTTCCTTTCTCTCCAGGGTGTCCTCAATCTTAGATACAAGCTTGTGTAACGCTGTCTCAGTAGATTTGCCAGGTTGGTAGGCAAACTATAGATTATGCAAGGGACTATTACTACGCAGGTAATCTCTGATGTGCCTATCAATGATTTTCTCCATAATTTTGTGAAAGAATGAAGATAAGCTTACTGGCCTAAAAGACTTAACCTGGTCATAGTTTTTTCCAGGTTTAGGAATGAAAACAATCCTAGTCTTTTGCCATAGCTTTGGAATACATCCCAGTGCTAAGCTAGCTCTGCATATTCTAGTTAGCACAGGGATAATAAGATCCCCTGCCTTCTGGATCATTATAGGCATGATTCCATCAGGTCCAGGACTCTTGAGAGGTTTGAAAGTGGAAATAGCCAACCTCACTTTATCATGATTGATAATGCTCTTAGCATAGGTCCGTTGATTTCTTTGAATTCTTTTTACAGAACCAATGAAATGTTGCCCTTCGTTGCTATCAATATCAATGGCTCCCGGAAAGTGAGTTTTGGTCATTACTTCTTTTCCGGTACTAGCAAATTTGCCATCTTCATCCTTTAAGGTTCCAACCATTATAGGTTCATCACTTCTAAGGATTCTTTGGAGTCTAGCTCCTTCAGAGATTGAATTCACCTTTTCACAGAACTTTCTCCAGGATTCTTGTTTGCTTTTCCTAACATTTTTGTTATAGTTAGTGAGTGCTCTCTTGTAGTTGTCCCATTCACCATGTTTCTTTGCTTTGTTAAAAACTTTTCTAACATTTGCCCTTTTAGTTTCCAAAGAGTTATTCCACCAAGGACACTGTGGCTTTGCTCTTTTGGTACGCATTGGGCAATTTTTATTGTATGAGCCTAGAATTTCACTCTGCAGAGTTTCTGCTGTAACTTCTAGATCATAATTGTCTCTAATATAATTTTCCCCCGGTTCAGTTAGCCCCATGATATCCTTTTGGAAATTCTTCCAATTGGTCCTCATGGGGTCCCTGAAGCGGCGGTCAATATTTATACTAGAGTTTATTTCGAAGTGGATGTTTTGATGGTCTGAACTTGATGTTCTCCCATCAACTTTCCATTTCGTGATATTTTTATTAATAGCCGGTGTTGCTAAAGTAATGTCGATTACTTCAGATCGATTAGAAGTTATAAAAGTCGGATCGTTGCCTTTGTTTAAAATATCCAAACCATAGTTAAGAATAAATTCCAAAAGACACTCACCTCATTTGTTCGTGCCTGTGCTGCCCTAGACAATATGATGAGAGTTGCAGTCTAGCCCAAGGACTGCCTGCAATTTGTGTTCTGCACAAAACTGCAAGAGTTTGTGCAGTGTTGGATCAGGTGGAGCCTTTTCTTCATAGACAGAGCCATAAACAATTTCTCTATCTTTTCCCTCTATGTTGAGTCAGACTTTCACTGCTGTTAGGTCCCTATGAATAAACTCGGTTAGGAGTAAAACCTCAATATCTTTATCTATAAGGATGCAGGCTCTAGCTTCACTGTTAAGATCATAAATGAGCTTACCTTTTGTTCTTTGAAGGCCACTGACTCTACCCCTGACAATCCAGGGTTCTTGAATCAGGGCCAGGTGAAAATCCTCACCAAGAAAATTCTCAGCGAGGTTTGTGGTGCCACTTCTACTGTGGAGGATGTTGGCTTGAAGAACCTTCACCCCCATCAGTTTTTGAAGGTTTGTCAAGGACTTTGGCTTGAACTTGGTTAAGTCCAATATAAAATTTATTACAAAATGCTTAAAAAATGTTTTAATTATACTTGTAATGTACCTTATACAATTAGATATTTTATTATATTTTATACATCACAGGCAATTTTAGTATAGATTAATTTAACTAATTTTCAATTAAGTATTGAATTCGTATATTATAAAAAACAATTTTTATACCACTAAATGAATAAAATTTCTGATCATCCCTTTTTCTAGAAATTTGTATTTTGTGTATACTTTTCAAAAGTTTATAGATTATCATAATGATTGACTCTATAATAATAGCTTTAAGAAATTAAGAGTCATATTGTGCATAAAAATTGTTTTTATGATTAACAAATTACTAGTCGAATTTTTATAACTGTGAAATGATTTTATTTATATTCTGTTATGTAGACTATTAGTGTTTCATTGTTTTGTGTTCTTAGCTTATACTTTCTTTTCTCGATAACTCAAAATTTCATATTGCGACGATAATCTAAAATGTTTGTTTTGTTTCATTTCAGGAATCTTGTCAGCATTTTGTCTTCCAATTGTTATTATTCAAATAGTTTCCTATTCGGATCAATAGAATTACCTCCAAGGACATAAGAGTGCAAGAAATTTAATTTCGAAAACACTGAATCTTTCGAAACACTTTTTTTAATCCGTAATATTGAATTTTTTTATACTGACTCATTAAATTCTTAACTTATTTAATGTGTTGAAATGAAAGTATTATACATTTTTTTAAATGTAGTGATGAAATAAGAAGTTAAATTTAAGTGCCAACTTTGATTTATTGAACTATGTTACTGATGTACTCTTGTATCAAATCAATTTGTATAATTCATTACCATTATCAGAAATGTTTCCGAAAGATTATATTGATAATGATGCAATACACACACTATGGTTAAAAATTGCGCTTCAAGTTCACAGTATCATAAATAATTTATTTATTATAAAAATAACATTAATGTATTAATTTCAAAGACGTCTGTATGAATTATATTACTCAGAAAGCTGAGAATAATTGAGTACTTAACAAAAACAAGAGATTTTCTTGACAAAGAATATGTATGGAAAGGAATTTAAATTTTACATTACATTTTGAATTAAATATAATTCAGGCTTCAATGAAAATGTTGTATTTATTTTAGAACATTTCAAATTAATTAATTCTTTGAGTTCTAGAACTAACTAAATTCAAATGATTTATCATACCAAAATGTTTACGCAATTATTAACACTGATATTTTGAAAAGTTAAAAATCAATTAAAAATACTTAATATATTTCAAAAATAACAAGAACAATGTATTAAATTGTGCGGAAGCAGACAAATATCTGTAAATAATTTGGAAAATATTAAGCATATTTGGGAAACGGAAGGAAATGTATGATATAAGAAGTCATGCAACCATCTATTTTAAGGACAGAAAGCTACATCTTACCAAATACATGAAAATCTTATGAATATCAACCATTATAATCCTTGATTGTTAATTTTATTACTTCAGTTAATTTCTCTGTACCATTAAACTAATCCTTACCTCTTAATCTAAAGTGGTTAAAATAACTATTCCTGTAAATTACTTAAATTGGCTCACTTTTCATATGATACAACCCAGATCATTAAGAAAATTCAATTGTCACATGATGAAAATAATTTAACTATTAATGTACAACAAATAGCTTCAGATAAATTTTATTTAATTTATTATTTAAAAATTAATGATATTTGAACACCCATATACATTTATTTACGAATAAGGTTCTTTGTTTGTTAAATATTCTTCAAAATACCAGAAGTTAACAAAATTAATTTTTAATTGATGAAATTATTCACACATAATGCAATTGTAATACTATAATATAAAATATTACTAATAAATTGGAAGAATAAATAAGTTGTTTATAGTTTTAAATATGTTTAAACTAAAATACTGTGTTTGTATTTAACCACAACAAGTTTTTTTGTATATTGGAGATAATTTCTTAAAAGAATTAATAAAATTAATTTTACATCAAAATTAAATATTCTTCACATAAAAATTATGTATATATTAAAGGGAAAAAGTAAAGCTTTTTAAATCTAAGTATTTATTTTTAACAGAAGATTTTTTTTTTTTTTTTTTTTTTTTTTTTGCGAAGAAAAGATAAACTAAAAATAAGAATTTAAATTTAATCATACTATAACTTATATTTTGCAGTTGCGTAATATAATTATTAGCATAACTTTTCATTTGTGTATGTGTGTGTGTGTGGATTTAGATAAAAGAAATATTATATCCTTTTTCATAAAGGAAACACTTCTTATATCGTAATCAATAAGGTAAAATGAAAAGTAAATAACTATTTTTTTTTCTTTTTCAAGTAAAAAAAACACTATCCCTAGAACTAACAATAGGAATCATAATTTTTTTTATAAATATATGGCTTATTCTACATAATCAATAAATATTTTGCAATTATTTTTAGTGATATGAATTGAATTATGTAAAACACTTCCGTGTCAACAGATATTCAATACCTGTGATTTACCTTATAGTATGAAAACTCCATTCAAGATTGTAATTATAATTACTTAATTTCCCATGAATAATGTTACATGATTAAAACAAATATTTTACTTTTCCATTAGGAATTTTTTCTTCATAAATAATTTGTATTTTATTCATGAATATCATATACTTTAAAAGTATTATATAAGGAAATACTAAGTTATCTATTAGCAACTTGCTTTGAAATTTATTAATTCATAGATAGAATTTAAAAATATATTTCAGTAATTGTTTATGATAATTTAATTTATTAAGTGTTCTTTTAGATAGAATAAAGAATATTTGAAATTTTCTTTACCGACTTAATTTTAATTGTGTTTAATTATTTTAAGCTTTGAAAATTTTTTGTACGTTTTTTGAAACAATGAATGCAAGATGTTGAAAAGTTAAAAAAAAACAAATTTTTTTTAACAAAAGTATCTGAAATTAATTTATTAAAGAACATTTAAAACTTCATTAGTGAAATAACATAGAAACATTACTAAATGTTAAAAAAATATAATTATTTCCATGAATAAATGATATATTCAGCTAGTAAATGTTTCTATATTTTGAATTTCAATATTTTAAAATTTATTATCTGCTTAATAAAATAAAAGTGAAATATTGAAATAATTTTGTTTATGCTAAATTGAGTAAGAATATAACATGTAAAATTCTATAAAACACTGATTTATAAAAATGTATCTAAAATGATAAATTCATTGTTAACGCTTTCCATTGTTTCCTTAACATGATCATTTTTGAAAATCTGAAACTTGCCAATGAACTCTACAAGATAAATGATTAATTTTTCCCAGCTTATGCTTTCAGAAATGAAAAATCTATATAATTATTTGACAGATTACAAGCGATTTCCAAGTCAATTTTCCAAACATTAAACCTGTCAAATATAAGAGTTTTTCAAGAAAAATTATCGCAATGTCCACATAAATGGGATGAAATGACTCAGCAAACTATGGCTTAAGATTTGCGTTAAACTGCAGAACACTTAAAAAATGATTCATGTGACCCTTTAAAAATGGGAAGGACAATGATTTCTTTTTTAATAATAGCAAGTAAAATCTAAAGTTATTTTCTCTTATTTTAATAAAAATTAGGTTGTGTGTGTCGAGTGTAATTTCGTATGTAAAAGTAAATTTTTCATTTAAGCAAAATATTTAAATCATTGTTATTATATTTATCATTTTAGAATAATAACATATTTCAATTCTAAATAATATAGATTCTCCTAGATTTTAAACATACTATTACTAACATTAGTGTGTGTGTGTGAATGTCATAAAGTTATAATCTTATAGAAACACTTAGAATGTCAAATACAAAAATCAAAAGTGGTCACGATAGCTCGATTGGTTAGGTTGTCAATTTATTAACGGAAGGAAATAAATTCGAACTTAGTTAAAACCAGAAATTCTTCCAATACGGGGAAGTTAAATAGATCGTGGTGGGAATTCCTCCAAAAAAATGTTTCTACTAGGAATGGCAGGTTAAGGATTAGAAGCTTCTGTTTTGTCCCAGAACCTAAATTACGAAAACTTCCATTCAGCAGCTTCCACTAACAGGTCTTTGGACTTTGCACAGGTTTACAAGTTGA
>JAPDSC010046144.1:0-26597 GCA_026290005.1 Latrodectus geometricus
TGAAAAATTAACCTCATCATACTTTTTAAAGTGTAAGTAAGGGAAGATAGATTCATCAACTACCATCAAACTACCTAAATACCCATCAAACTACCTAAAAAAGGGAAACTACCATCAAACTTGATGGTAGTTTCATCAAGTTTGAATGTTTTCCATCAGTGCAAAATAAGGTATAGTGTGATTTATCTAACGAAAATATCCATTTCCAATTCTCAGATGCATGTTTCTTTTCATGCTTTCAGCTGAAAAGCATCTCATATGATTTTCACTTTTTTGAAGAAGAAAATAGCTCCTGTTCTGGACACATATTTCGTCTGAAATCACTCTTGAGAAACTTCACTTGAATCTCAGTTACATTGTTATAAATTAGAACTATAAGGATTTGATTCTAACTTATGATAGTTTTTAACATGTCCACTTCCAGGTCCCAATGAGATTTGCTGTTTTTGCCTCTGCTAAACCGACACTAATAACAAAATCTTCATCAACTGGTTTATGATTTATATAGTTTTCCCATTTTCCTTCATTTTTCATTCATTTTTCATGACTTACCGTTTACTTAGATTAGTATTCTAACCATGTGTGTCGTGAAGGTTTGTATCATTCACAACCAAGCAAGCTATTAAAGGTATATCTCAAAGGTTTTTAATTCCTTGACCAAATATATATTTGTATTATTTAAATCATATAATGCAAAATAAATATTAGGTTGGGAAAAAAGAAATCCATTATTTTTTCGGTAGACGTCTGTAGTGATCGATATCTCGTGAGGTATCTATCAAACAATTTCAGATTTATGCTCGTTGGAAAGGTGACATTTGACACTAAAATATTTTCGTGCGGTTTTTTTGTTTGATTAATTCAGTTACGTGTACAAGGTTTTAAAAATGGAAGACAACAAACAAAGAATTCCATACATTTTCGATTTTCTCTTGTAACGGCGAAAAAGATAGCCAGGTGGCTAAAATTGTGAAAAGTGTTTATCGTCCTATATATGACTGTAACAACCAGTTACGTACAATTTTTGTTTCGTCGATTCCGTTCGGGTATTTTTGATGTTAGAGATGCACCTCGCATGTGGATACAGCATCATCGAAAATGTCTATAAAATATCAAAAATGATCGAAGTTAACCGCATGTTGACAGTCGTAATGCGCAAGACCTAAAAATCTACATGAAAGCTGTTTTAAACCTTTTTATAAAGTGAGTCCAAAAGAAGTTACATAAAGTTCACGTAAAAATAATGGATTTCTTTTTCCCCAACCTAATATATAATGCAAAAAAAAATAATAATAATATAATGCAAAATATAAATAGTGAACAGCAAAAATTTTATCATTTTTTATTATTTACTCGATTGAATGCAAAATAATAGCTTTTCTAATTAAATAAAATAATAAATTTCAATTAAATAATATATTTAATTGATGGAATAAAAATTTTAACCTCTTATGTTGTATATCTTATATGAATACTTTTTATTTATTACAATTTCTCATCATTTAAGGATTCTAAACTCTTCCTTGACAAAATAAGAGAAAATGGAATTCAGGATTTTATATCATATGATCTAGAGGAATGTTTTGATAAGTTTTGTTCACTAGAAGATGAAAATCAGGTAATATTTATTAATATATACCCCTTTTATATGTAAATATATTCAAACTATTTTTCAAAATTTTCAGAATTTTTTCTTTTATATGCATTTGAATTTCTATAAACTAGCTCTGATATTAAAATAATGTTTAATTACTTTATACTTGATTTAAAAATTACCGTTATTGTTAGTAATAATATGAAATTGTATAAAATGCATAATTATGCAATATACATATATATACATACTTGCGTGGTTCCTGATCAGACCATGATACTTGCATTTTGAAATGTTAAATTTTCGTAATTTTTTGAAGTATATTATTTAGTTTTTACACTGTCTAGAAACATATAATTTATAAATAAGACTGTTATTACAATTTCTGATCACACTTCGTCTTTTTTTCGGAATGCAAGGAGTTCATTCAGATTACAAAGTAAATATAACCATATTGCAAATATATTTTATTTAAAAATTTGAAATCATGTAAATATGATTGACTGTTATAAAACGTAAATATCTCCATCTAACGTGAAATGAATGTCATTTCCTTTAATTAAATTTGATTTTAAGGAGTAAACATTCTTCGGTCGGAAGTTAAATCACATTCAATGGAGAAAAATGATGCTTTAATTTTTTTAAAGTACATACAAATTTTGAGAAATACAGTCTAACTATAAAACTGAATTATTCAGTCACAATTTCATCAAGCCATATCGTGATTTTATTTCATGCCAAAAGGCATTATGATCAAGAATATTATTTGTGTAGGAAGTAATTTTTGGAGAAAATACTTCTGGCACGTTAAGTGTATCTGAATATTTTTTGAAATATATTTTTAGGAATTTTCTTCTTCAGGACTTCTACTTACTCGCATTTTGCTGTTGTAGCTCAACAATTGTTAGATCAACTTACAAAGCAATTAAATGAATGTCTTGATATTAGTTCTTGCAATTTTCAATTTTTACTCAAAATATGAATTATATAGGTGATGAGCATTTATAACTGATGAAGTGTTGTTAAGTATTGTAAGTTGAAATATAAGCTTTAATGGTCTGCAGACAGAATATATTGTAAAAAGCTGGAAGGTAATCCCCAGATGACAAATATTTGTTGTTGTCGTTACTAATGACACTTGGCAACGCCAAGCCCGCCCGTCAGATTCTAGGCGAAGTCAGAGAGAGTGTCTTCCGTTTTTGAATAGAGCCCCTTCATACGAAGGTGAAAGTACAACTTTTGGCTCATAGATGGCAGCACCATATGAATCTTCCTATTTAGCGATTGAAATCAGAGAAGATCCATAGCCTGGCTCCAACCACCCCAGAGGTATTAATTTGGAATGGGAACATGGAGGACATTGCGACCCGACAGATTTTACGTGCCCCAGTCGCCATTAGTGAACATGACGGATCTTTGACAAAGCCAGAATTCGAACTCACCACCTTTTGGTAACGAGAACGACGCCCTAACCAACCAGGCCACTGTGGCCTCTGACAAATATTTTAAATGTAGATATTAATTATGCTGGTAAATGAAGAAAACCTCACATATGGAACAGATTTCTTTCTTTGGTATGTTATTTATTTTACAAATGCCAAGTATTTCTTACGGCATCAGCCCACAAACCCTTTGATACTGCTCAGCAGTACAATTAAAACCCTAGAAAGCAGTCCGCACGCTCAGTTATTCAGGTGTCATTGGCTAACCAGATTCGAATAGAGTACAGTCAGTAAATCAGCATCACCAATACAGAAAAAGTTACATTTCAAGCAGTCATCTCTATATAAAAGCATAGCACGTACCACAGCAACTTTTCATGTAGATTCAGGAAGTTTCTGACTTAAAAATTTGCTAGAAAGACGTGTTAAATGTCTTAGGGAGGGAAATGTCAACTTTCTTGTAGATCTTTGAGCTATCAAGGCTGCTTACTTAGCAAGAATACTGTCTCTTCATTTTTATTTTATAATTTAATGGTTTTTACTTTTCCAAACGACAGCAGTTAACTCTAGTCCTTACTCTTATGATGCATTTCCAAAATTTTAAGATGTTTTAATACCCAAAAAACAATCAGAATATGCTATTTATCTTATTATATTGTTTAGGGTTAAGATACTATCAATTTAATAAATCAATGTCACAAGATCTATAAATCAGCATTTGTCTCACAAAAAATGAAAGCGAGAAAATTGTAGAAGATAAAAGGCTTTTATTTTCTTCAAATATTTTATTCTTCTTCAAAAAAAATTATTATATACTTAGCAACAACGAGATAAAATAATTTACTGGGAACACTACATGAAAAAGATTTTGAACATTGATTTAAATAAGTTAGAGTTTTGCGAATGTGTATTTTCATGACAAACAGGCTAAAGAACTGATGTAAATTGTAAATGAAAATTGTTAATCTTCATGTAAAGAAAATAAATGATTGAGGTTAAAAATAGGTTTCCAAGTTTCTTAAAATTATGAAATTACTCGAGACATTTGTTAAAATTTATTAAAAAATATCACGTATAATGCTAAACAATTAGACAAAGTTATTTTACTATGTAAATTTTAACTTGTATATAGTTTTATTTTTCATTTATCTTTTCAGGAAAATATATTTAATGAAGTTGGAACCATATCTTTAGAAATTTACTCGGTAAGAATGTTTTTATGTAATAGTTTATATAAATTATATTAGCATATAATATAAGTCTCTAATAGGTATACATTAGGCATACATTTTATTAAGTATACAAACTATAGTAGTTAAATGAAATTATCTTATAGGTAGGTATACATTATTTTACACCTTTATGCAAAGCTACTACATTAATATGCGTGCTGTTTTACAATTTCTTCAATAATAAAGAATAATAAAAAGATGACTGAGTTGAGCTTAAGCAGACAAACATGGTAATATTGTCTGATAGAAATTATTTACTTCAATTATATTGCAAAAAATTCTGAAATCCCATTTTACCAGTGAATGATAAAGACATTAGTTTGATATTAGATTTGAATTTCATTTAAAATTAAATTGTTTTTATAGATTAATAAAACTATATTCGTTAGAAAATTGTCAATGTAAGAGAAAAGCAAATTCGAATTCTCAAATGTAGTTTACGCATCATTTGCTTTTCAAATTAAAAAAATCTATTTCTTGTTCACTCAGTCACCAGATTTGATAGCTATATTTTCTGTCTATAAAATAAACTTCTGCGCACAGCAAGTTATATATTTGAAGAAATTGAGTAATGTAACGCTTTTACATGTTTGACCACCAAAATTTCATTTGATGTTCTGTAAGCAATTGTTGAAACCACAATGAAAGGATTAAGTATATCTTCCAAAATAGTGGATGCTTCATTCTGTATAGCGTCATTGGTATGGTGGTAGATATTAAACCAAAAAATGCTAGTAATATGCTAAATAGACTCCATCCCATCCATAATAAGCTAACATAATCATCAAACAAAATTGTTAATAAATGCAAGATGTTGTTTTATACATTATGAAACATACTATTTTGAAAATGCAGATTTCAAGCTTTTCACATCTCATTGATAATTAATGTTAAAAATTTACAAATAATAATTGTATTTTTCATAAAATACCTCAGACACATCAGAAATACTCACATTTTGGTCAAAAATTGCGGTATTGTACGTTAAAAGCGGTTTATCTAATAATTTGGTGACTTAATGATGTTTTGGCAAGAAACTTGGCGACTTGGTGAGAAATAGATATTTCTAGAAACATCCATCACCTAAGCTCTAGAACCAATATTTAGTGAGATAGCCTAGAAGCTTCCAGAACCTTGGCGAAACTGGTAGATTTCTCCAAGTCAGGTATAAATACCGTAGCCCGACATATAGTGAGTTAGTCTCACGCTACAAGAAGCGTTTTCGCCACCAGTACAGACAAGCATTCCTTCGAGAATTATCACATACAAAAGAGTAAAGGCCTGCTTCGCAGGCCAACACTCTGTATCCACACATAGATAACAGATAGTGAGTTAGTTTAGTTTTCAGTTTTGTGAAGACGATTAGTCGTGACTGCTAGTGAAGTTATCTGAGGTATTTGAGACCTTGGAGCTGTTCCTTATCGTATCTGAAGACTTGTGCTGTGTTAATTATTATTGTTACAGCTGGAATTTTTACAAATAAAAGTCTTGTGTTAATTAACTGGTTGCTTTATTCAACTCTCAATCAACACGAACCCCGAAGCTTGGTACATTAATATTGCTTCAAACTGTTTTAAACTATTGTTAAATTTTTGCTAGAAATCGCATTTTAGATTAAGTACGTTGAAACATTATACAGGTATATTATTCTTTTCTAAATATTGATGATGCATTGTTTAACTAAACGGAAATTGCTTGTGATTTAGGATCCTCATTAGTAAGAAATATTTAGGCATTCTTGTAAAAGAGTGTCTACGGTATGATGAGTAATAAATTTTCGATGTAATATCTAAATAATTAGAAATTAGTAAAAACGATACTTTTTTGCGATAATCTTGCAGAAATTACCATTAAATATCGAAAAATGAACCAATATCACATATAAGGCTTTTGTTCTATATTAGTTGTGTTGTGTTGTTTTCAATCCCATCTGGGGTAGCTCCGCTACCCCAGATCCATAAGTTCATATACCCTCAAAAAATCGAGGAAGAGGAGAGGTCTCTCAAGAAACTCCTCCATGGAAAAATCGAGGCAAAGAAGAATATGTTGAGGACTACGCTCGTTGGAGTAACTTTTTTTGCAGGTTGGGAAAAGTTTGGAACGCCCGCCAAAAGTGAGGCCCTTAGTGTGCCCACTGACAAATATGCTGATTACGGCTTAGTCGGCATGTGCGCCGTTCTATATTAGTAGATTAACCAATGAAAACAACGATAATGAGATTTTTTAATTTAAAAAATACATATACGCTGCAATTATCGTAATTGGATATTATATAAGTATACATCTTTTTAATATTTAAAGCAATAAAATAAATATACAAGTTTAAATTTCATAGAATTTATGTTTTTATTAGAAGCACAATTCAAGTAGATGAAAAATTAATTCTTCTTTCCATTAAATGGGGATGCATTAGAAAAATTCCACTTTATTAGAGCGATAATCAGCAGATACTTTTTAATCACTTTAAAAAATTCTTACATTGAATATAATCAAAGAAATTATAGACGTAAATAAAGTCTTCCAAAAGGATTTTAATTTTATGACGGCGAAATTATATTTTTAATAAGAAAAAGAGTATGAATGTTTTAAGATTCAGTGATCGGCAGTGGTTTTGATGAATCATTTCATAGATGTATTAAAATTCGAAGTTTTATCAAGTAATTCGTGGGGAGATTTATTTAAAGATGTATTTCAATACGTAATATTAGCGAAATAAGTAGAGGTTGAAACAGTTGATAAGTTTGCAGGTAATGTAATCTCTTAAAATGCATTTAATTTTCAAAAAAAATAAATAATAATAAATAAATAAATAAAAAATAAAAAAAAAATAAATAACTTTGAGTAATGTTAATAACAGAGAATGATAGTGTTAATATGTAATCGTATATTAGTAATTTGTCTTTAAATTAAAAATATAATAATCGCAATAAAGTATTAGCGAAATAAGTAGTAGCGTAAAAACATAAGCATATAAAGTATTAGCGTAAACACATATTTTTGTGGATGAGTATACTTATCATATTTTCAAAATGGTTCTTATGCTTTTTTCATATTATGCATTAAGGATAATGTGTTGTTTTAGATGTTATATATATATATATATATATATATATATATATATATATATAAAGTAATAAATACAATGTTTTTCTGTAAATTATAATTCGTTTCCTCGCACAACTTTAATTATGAAATTAACTAATAATGTGAGATTGTAAATTTCTATTTTCATGTTTAGATGATATACACCTTAATAAAAAGCACTTTAAGATTTTATTTCATGATCTATTTAAATATAGATATAATAAAATTAAAAATAAGAAAAATAATAAATTTCAATATTTTCCTATTAATTTCCAACATAGTAACTTTGATAATATTAATTTCTGTAGTTTTATTAATGATTTATATGATATTTTTCCTATAGAGGATATTTTCATTAAATTTACATTTTTTGACGGTATTCCTCTTGGACGTAAAATATTTTATTATAATCAATTTTGTTAAAATATTACAGTTTCTAGAAAATATTCGAAATGTTTATGCTATAATAATGAATTAAAAACTTTTATAAACCCCGAATCCGGACAAATCATTACAGGTGAACTTAATATTGTAAACGATCATAATCTTACAGAAATTTTAAATAAAGGTACTAAATAAATACCGGTTTTTCAAATGAATAAATCTAAAATTTTTAAAGTTATTCTACCGAAGACTAGAACACTTTGTCCACCTCTCTACTATTTAACAGAGTGTCCTTATGGATGTCATAGAAAATGATACAGTACATTGTTATATATTGAGCAGTATATAACCTGTCACGGAAAAAAAGGAATCATTTCTGTAATAATATATGCGACACATAGAAAAAGTTTTCATTTACAACAACTTTTTGAGACAGAGAGAGCAGATTTTTATGGCCTGAAAATTTGGAACCAATAGCTGTGTTACTACTCACTTCATCAATTATTCGTGAACTATCAGTTTTTCTGCTTATTCCGAGTGGCAAATGTTGGTGGGATGAGCTGCAGATGCCCTAGCTCATAATTCATTAACGACACTGAATCAAAGAGAAAAATCTTTGTTTGATGAGATATTCGATAGATAATGAGGGAAAACTCTGAATTCTGTGCTTATTTGCACTTCTACTTTAACTCACACTGTATTCGGTCAACAAAGCATTTTTTTTTCTCTAATCTAATTTTCTAAACATTACAATTTTTGACTTCTTGTGTCGTTAATGATGTGTGAACACCTAACATCATGGTGTCTGTTATTACTCATCTCACATTTATTTGTTCACTTAATACTGATGCTCAGAAAAATTTTCAGAGTCAATCCAATTTACGAAGCAGGACATCTTTTGATTACTTGTATCGTTAATGTTGCATGATCAAGGTGTCTGTCATTCATTTTACCTTTATTATTCAATACTAAAAGATATAAAAATGATTAAAATACACTGCTTCCTAAAAATTAAGGAAAAAATCACAAAAATAGCGATAAGTCTCCCAAAAATAAGCTAATCTCAATGAAATTTGAATATGTTGTCAAGTAAAAGGAGTGGAATAATATGACATTATGCAAAATAGTGGCGCTGGTATAGGAATACATTATTTGCGAGAAGAGTAAAAGTGGATGTCTTTTTCCAAAAATATAAATTCAGTTTTGAAAAATTTTACATAAAACTATTCACTTTTTTTATATTTTATTTAGCTTATGATGTGTAGATATTCTTAAATATTGTGATATTTTTCATATTAAAGGATTCATTTTATTTAATTTTAGTTCATATTTCAGCTTTGGTAAATGAATTTATAAATTTGAGTTTTCAATGCCATAACAAGAAAATGAGAACTATCAAGCACTTAAACATATTCTTTTGGTAATGGATTTATACTCTTAAATTTAATTACAAAATATTGTTATTGAATGAAATTCACTCACAGAACTCAGAATTAGTTACAAGTGTTTATCAGAATACAGTTACTTACTCCTTTTTTTTAAGGTTCTATCAATATTGACTCATAAAATTCCATTAGTATCTTATCATTTCTTATTTAAAATTTTATACAGAGAAATTTGAACTTATGTATGTCAAAGCTTTCTGAAGTATGATGTCATGAAGAAGTCCAATATTTGTCTTAAATGATAATTGAATAAAACATGTATTAGAGGGAGTTTGAACCATGCAAATATTTATGAAGAGAATTTTTGAGAGTTGTATGTCACATTTAAGCAAAAGATTATAATATGTTACACAAAACATGATGAAGAATCTATATGAATTTATGAGGCAAATTTTCCTTCCTTCTATTGCAAAGAATCACCATCTTATCCAGATCATTTATAAAAAGATACACAGTTTCTCAAAGCATGAGGTTTTGATGACATTTGGAGAATTATCATAGTTAAATCAAAAATTAGATAATTCATATGCCAGTTATAAAATGCTTAGAGTTCTGAAGTCATTACCCATCTAAACAAGGAAAAAGTTGTGAATTTAGAACGCTGAGAGATAAAGACTTTTCAGTTGAGAGAGCGAGTTATACTGTAAACTATACGCACTGAGTCTTTGATTAATCATAATTGAATTTTCATTTAATAAAGTACACATTATTTTCTCTAATTCAATCGTCTTAATATGAGTTCACCAAATCGTTTTTTTTAAAAATAGCTTTTATTAAGGATAAGTAGTTTTAAATTTTATTTTATTGCATCATCTATACCCTTGATAAGAATTTAAACTTTTATTTATTTTAACGTACTTATTAACATTTACTTTGAAATATTCATTCACATTTTTAATAAATTAGAAATATTCTTTAAAATCAGAATAAAGTGAAAAATTGTAATCTTTTTCAATTTAGCAAGTATGTAGCAATCCTAAGGAAAAAGAGAAATGTGACCGTTTTACCAGAATAACAGTAAGTATTGTAGTTTTCAATACAATACAGTAATGTATTTTAAGATTATTGATTTGTAAACTTATTATAAATAGCTATTTCTATTTATTTGTAGCTTTGAATACACCACTAATAAGACCAAATCTGACAGTTTAAAGTGTGTTTCAAATTTTAAATATATATATATATATATACCTTTGTAAATAATATATATTTTTATAAATATCTATAATATTGAGTAAAAAGTAAACAATAAGCTACTCATGGCTAACGAATGTTTATAATGTTCAGAAACTAACTCGAGTCTAAATTTATTAATGTCAAACTATAAAATAACCTATGCAAATTCCTAATTGGATTTATTTTTTATGAAAGCTTGTGCTGACCATGAACCTGAAAGCAATAAATTTCTGGTTCTTAGAGAAAAATTATCCTAAATGCTTTGGGAGAACTTAAACAAAACTATGTATGTAGAATATAATATAATCGAAAAATCTACAGTAAATTTATAGAAATTGAGATTAAATTTATAAATGATAGATGAATTAGATGGTTAGGACACATTTTTAGATATAATGGTTCAAACTCAACAAAATTAGGGAAACGGTTGAGGCACTTGAAGGCCTGATTCTTAAAAGAATCATCCCAAAAGCTGAGGTGAATCAATTGAGAAAACCTGGGAGGCTATCAAAAACTTAAGGATCTAGGAGTCGATGGATGGCAATCCATTTCTCTAAATATCGTCAGATGGAAGGAATATTTGAAGATTGCCTTGGCTTATAACAGGTTCTACTACAGTTGAAGAGAAAAAAGAGAAAAAGCGCGCTTAAAATATAAAAATACACACATTTTATAAGATATCGGATACATTTTCCTGAGACTGTATCGAAGATACAGAATACAATATACGAAAACAATAGGAAAATAAATTATTATATCAAAAATTCTAAGGTGAGACTACAAAATTTCTTTAGTGAGTATATGGTAGATGGCACTATGCAAATGAAGCATGAGTTAATGATGTAACCGTTGAGAATCTTGAACTCATTAATTGACACAGCGGTAATAGTATACATGAATTTGAAGATTTCGAAATGAATTTAGAATATGTGGTTACTGACTGTATTGGATGAACCACACTATGGTTATACAATCACATTTATTGCTGAAGGCAAACTTTTTGTCTGAGTTTCTTTGCTTTCTTGTATGAGAAGTTTGGTTTGTTTGTCTCTCAACATTAATTTTTGCACACGAAAACTATTTAGATATCTTGCAACAGAAGATGTTTAACACGAGAGTAATCAGCTAGTACTTACAAAGATATGAGTGAACAGTACGAACATTATCAAAAAAAAAAAAAAAAAACTGTGATGAAACTGTTACAGAATATCCCTATAGTTATTAAACGACCAATAGATATTGATTTTTGTATTTCTTTAACAACATTTAACACTTTGACTGCCATGGCTATCATATGTGATATCCAGTGATATTTCCGTTGAGACACTGGCTATCCGATATGATAGCCAGGGTGTTTCAACACTTCAGGCCATGGCTATCAAAGATGTTATCAGTTACATGAAAATCGTATTGGAGTTTGATTGTTGGGCTCCCTACGATGTGTTAGGTATACGTGGTTTGCGCATTGCGTGGTTGCTTTCGTGGTGTGCTTTGGCTATCATTTTTGGTAGCCAGGATGAAAATCTCCCCATGTGTTACAAAATGAGTCAGATTGAAAATATTGTTTTTATACATAGTTTTATGTTGAAAAAAATACAAATTACACAAAAAAAAGTTTGGCCCCGTGGTGAACATTTGCAATTTTGGCTTGGCAGTCAAAGTGTTAAGGATTTCGCTTCTCAACAAGCAGAGTTGGCAGCAGACAGTTAGCCTTTGGTTTGGAAATTTGTAGTGGTTCCATTTTAAACTGTAGGTTTGAATCCAGATGGCTCCGGAATTTAAAAAAGTGAATGTTGTCAGACAAACAGATCAAAATTGATCACTTTAATGACTTGCTATCAAATTTCATCTAGTTTCTGGGCAAAGATGGAAAAAGGATTTTTCTTCAAGATTGACTTTTGTGCCTTGTTATTTATAAGTGATCATAACAGATCTCTATTTCCCAGAAATAGTTTTGTTAACTAATGAGACAATTTTTTCAAAGAGAATAATGTGTGTTGAAGGAAATATGAACCGGAAAGGAAAAAGGAGGTTAATCAATGTTACCGATAAATGTTTGACGAGTATTGCAGAAAAATCTTGATGAACTCTACTTATTTCAATAGCATCTATAAGGTACAAATTATCTTATCTTTCTTTACAAATTGTTTTTGAATTTGCTATCTGACGCAAACGTATGGACAGTAATACTTTCTGTGATACATGATATCAGCATGAAACCTTTACACCTTAGACAACAATTAATTGAATTATTTATATGACTAATATAATTAGATTTATTGTTCCGTTTGTATACTTTAAAGGGGCTTAATGAAAAAGCTAATCTTATACCAATCTTTTTTATCTTTATAAAATCAAAAATTTAAAAAAATATATATAAATTATTTAAAAGCAAAGTAGTTAAAGAACACATTATTTAAAATAAAAATTATTTATAAAGTTTTAAATATTTTTTTTTTACTTTAGATTTGTAATTCTGACCTTGCAGATGATTTGCATAATGATGGACACTGCTGAAAAAATACAAACATTCTTATCCAGTGTGTTATAGAAGTTCTGTAAATTCTTAAAAAAAGATGTACTTTAAAATGGAAATGAAATAAATTAAAATGTGTACGCTTATATTTCTTATATATTCTGAATTATGTTTGAAATTTAGTATGTGTGCTATTATACGCCGAATAAAAAAATTACACATATATGGCAAATTAAAGTATATTCCTAATCAAACTGTTATTGTCTTTATTTATATGAGAGTTTTGGAAACATACCAAATGCATTAATTATGTTAAAGTAAAAAGATCTAAACGGCAAAAAAATATCTAAATGTTTTTTAATCTATTAATATTGATTGCCATGCATTAAATAATTGAAACAACTTTGATATACCCCCCCCTCAAAATTACGCGCTAAATCTGGCACTCCCTACCGACTTTTTAGGGTTGCTCTTTCTTATTTTGATGTCGCTAATTTAGGTTTTTTCAGCTTTTAGGTTTTTGCTGTTGCCAAATTTAGTATTTTCTTGTATTTTGTACCATTTTTTTAGTTATTTTTTAAAGTTTTTTTATGTATTGGATATTTGTACTTAGCGAGAATCCATCTTGGCGAGAAAAAAGGCGCCAAAAACAGGTATTTTGGGTTGGTGAGAAAAAAATGTCGCCAAATTTCCGATTTGGGGGGGTATATCAAAGTAGTTCCAAATAATTTTCTATTAATAAAATGTGGATAATACAAATTGCTATAATTGTAAATAAGGAGTATACATCCATGCTTTATTGGGAAAAGAATATCAATTATAACTTAAAATTTATATTTGTCATCCTATAGAGGCAAATGTGGAACTGAGATCCATGTTAACTATTTACTCAGTATGTCTGTTTTTTCATGGAAAAGTGAGATGAGACGGTTATAATCATTCATGCAGATTAGATGTTCTTTCTTATATCCACAAATTCCACAATTCAGTTAATGTTGTTTGGGTGCTTTAGGCACAATGACCAAATTCTAGCATGGGTATTCCACAGTTTCTTTATGAAATAATTCTATTATGAGCGTATTTATTAAATGTTCTAGAATGATGGTGACGTTTATTTTCGAGGCCTGCTGAAAATGCGGACACATGTAAAGCATTCTAGAGAACAATTTCTGTTTTTCAATATACCTCTCTTTACTTTCTTGATGAACAATTCCTAAAAAATTAATCAAATTATGTAATCGAGTACTGAAAGCTTAATTATTTGTATAATATACTGGAGTGTTCTCATGATACAATATTAAAGAGTTACTTCTTAATGGTATACACCGGATGATCAGAAATCTAATATCATTATTTCAATTGTCTTATAGACTAACAGATTAACATTATTTAACACAAAATTAACTTATATAGTAGCAAATTCATTAATCTGTACAGTCTATCACAGTGTAATAATAGTTGCATTGTACTTAAGAACCAATATTTGTGTGCTTAGTTTTTAGTAATGCAATTCGAATGGTCATCAAGCTAATACGATTTTTGCAATCGTCTTAAAAACTAATGCATTAATAGTACTTGATACACAAATAGTTTTTAAGAGCAAATTAAATTGACTCATCATTATTTTTCATTCTCATGTTATAACAAATATTAGTTATAACCTAGCTATACATAGGTATTAGAATCTTATTGTATTGCATTTGTTTCTAAATGCTTATATTATAATTTAGAAGTACTGAATTAATTATTATACATTTAAAAAAAATAAGCTCTTACATATTCAGATGTAATATTCTAGAAAATATTTAAGGCATTTTAGTTTGCCTAAATTCACGAAACCAATTATGAACAATAATAGCCTAAAATATTTAAAAAAAGAAGCAACTGGAAATAAAATAATGATTGTTATGGAGAAACGTTAGGATTAAAAATGTATTAAGATTAGTTCTTATAATATTTTTAAGTATTCTTTATTTTTTTTAGATAATACTTTTATAAATGTTTTACTCTTGTACTATTGCTATTTTATTTTGTTTTCATTTTACTTCTGTATTAGAATTATCTCAAATAATATCATCTTCATTAACATTAAAGGTTTTCTCAAAATGGTTTCAAAGGCTAGAATAGAAAGTCTTTTAATTTTCTCTACAATTCAAAATTGACAATGCATTACACAAGGCATATATTTGGTCTGGAATAATAGCTACAAAAAATAAACATGTAAATATAAATATCCATGAAGATATAAATTTACATGGACATTTATATGTAAATTTTATTGGAACAACTTTGATATACCCCCCCCCAAAAAAAATTAAGCGCCAAATCTAGCACTCCCTATGGATGTTTTAGGGTTGTTGTTTCTTATTTTGGTGTTGCTAATTTAGGTTTTTTCAGCTTTTAGGTTTTTGCTGTTGCCAAATTTAGTATTTGCTTGAATTTTATACCATTTTCTGAGTTTTTATTTTAAAGTTTTTTATGTATTAATTATTTGTATTTAGCTAGAATCCATCTTGGCGAGTAAAAAAAGGTGCCAAAAACAGGTATAATGGCTGGTGAGCGAAAAAAGTCCCCAAATTTGCGATTTGGGGGGTATATTAAAATAGTTCCTAAATGTCCATGTAAGAGTATAAATTTACATGGACATTTAAATTTATGTGTGAATATGAAAATAAAATGGATTTACTTGAAATTAAAATGGAACTTTTTTGCTCACCAGCCATAATACCTTTTTTTGGCACCTTTTTTTACTCGCCAAGATGGATTCTAGCTAAATACAAATAATTAATACATAAAAAACTTTAAAATAAAAACTCAGAAAATGGTATAAAATTCAAGCAAATACTAAATGTGGCAACAGCAAAAACCTAAAAGCTGAAAAAACCTAAATTAGCAACACCGAAATAAGAAACAACAACCCTAAAACATCCATAGGAAGTGCCAGATTTGGCGCTTAATTTTTGGGTATATCAAAGTTGTTCCGACATTTAAATTTACATGTAAATATATCCATACATCCATCCATCCACACACACACACGTATGTATATAAACTCGAAAATTGTTTAAAATTACAAAAGTGCAAAAGATATAATACAAAACAAGCATATACAAAGTGAAATTTACAATATGAATAACTTTAGATGAAATAAGATGAAAGTGAAAAAACAGCAAAGTACTAACATAGTTTCATCAGGGGGTGTAGACAATTCAAGTAATTGAAATATTGGATGTTTAACTTTTACCTAAGTGAAAAAAAAAACAAGTTAAGGAAATGAAAACATTTTTTAAAGTTTCATTATTTATTAATCACTAAAGACACTGCTAAAATTTGATTGCATTCATCTGAGTGAGATTTATAATTTTAATTATAATGGTAAATTTTATGCATGTGATGAAAACGTCTTGGGATTAAATGAAACTTATTCATGGTGGCATTCATTACATAAAATCAAGTTTTAATATTTTCTCAAATTTCTAATCATCTATTATTTAGCTTTTATTCAATTTTAAATTTGTTGTTATAACCTTTAGAATATTTTTGCACAGATAATTACTTTTTAATCTTTACAGCACTTTATAATTTTTTTGCTTGTGAATTTATTTCAATGTTTTACTAACCAACTAAATTTTTTTTAAAATCCTATCAATACTCAATGTTATTAATACCCAATAAGTGCAAAATTAAATTTTGGAAATTATTTCTAAGCAAATTTAGACATATCTACTAAAAAACATTTTTTTGATTATTTCTCTTGAGGTAAAAGAATTAATATTCATTGTTTAAGAAATTTAGTTTTTGTGCTTCTATTTGTATAATTAATCTTATTGTTTTGAACTAAGAAAATAAAAATCATTGATTTCATAAAAAAACTTATTGATAGTAAAAAAAAAAAAAAAAAAAAAAAAAAAAAAAAAAAAAAAAAAAAATAAAAAAAAAAAAAAAAAAAAAAAAAAAAAAAAAAAAAAAAAAAAAAAACTATAAATGAAAATAGACTTAAAAATAGAATGACTGAAAATTATTTTTAGGATTCTGAAATACATAAAACTTAAATGAGATTAATTGTAAGTAAGTAGATCTATTTTTATGTGCTGTCAATATTGCAACTATTAACGAAAATTTCAATCACATTTTGATACAAAAAAGACATTTTTTATTCTTTTAACAGATTTTATTCAATTAGTACTCTATTTCTGAAAAGTTAAAAGGACTTTTAAAAAAATTATTTCATAATATTTACATGTACTTTATAAAAATCCAACAAAATTTGTTTTGTAACATTTGATGAATCACCAAGCTCTTTAACAAAAAAATTAAAATGCTTAGTTACTTTAATCAATTTTCAAAAGTCTTTGGTAAATGAAAAAATAGATGGAATTCTGTATTATAGTTAAAAATTGATTATACCGAATGATTATTCATTTAACTATCGGTTAGCTTAAATATTAAAACGTATATATTTTTAATAAATTGCTCAAAACTAATTTTGATAGTTATGATTATTCTATTAGCTTTGGTTTTCAACTATTATTTAACTCCCAATCTCCTAAGCAATTATATTTTAATAGAAACTGTCTCAAAAATTATAATCTAATTGAATAAGTTCATTTCTTATTTAGGCCAAAAAGTTTGTAGTGTTTAATTATTAATTTTTGAAAATAACTGGTTGCATTTGTTTCTCAAAATTATACTCCACAAAGTTACTATATTTTTTATAATATATTTTGTTAATTTTTCAAAAAAAATAACAAAACATATAAATTATTTATTAGATGATATTAAATATTGCTTAATTTAAGGATTTCGAAATTTTTAACATAGCGTTTCCTTTAAGAAAATTTGTTAAAAGGAAATATCCTATGAAGCAATTGATTTAATTTTACTCGAATCATATAGTTTTGTACTTTTAGTTAAATATAACTCTTAATTCCTCATAATTTATAATACAATATCAATATCCTGTAAATTAATAAAATAATCAGAATGAGTCCTTGAATTTTATAGGCCAGACTGGCAACCAAATAGTTATCCAACTGGCGTTTGGTAAGGTTCATGTGTTGGATTTCTATTTTTGGCTGGATATCTTTAGAGGTTTAGACTTTCTATAAGATGTTTTGGTCTAATTATCCCACATGCAGAAAAAATGTCCCTTGAGCGACAAATCTATCGAGACTGGGATTTTAAAAATATGATTATTATTGAACTACAGTCATAGATTGCATATGTTTAACTAAGCATTTGATAAGACTATTAAAAAAATATGAATTATATTTAATAAGAGCAGATTTGTAATTTTTGTAATTGAAGTATTTAAGTTGTTGTAAAATTTATTTGTTTAAATTATATGAGTATCAATTCTGAATAATTTGAGGTTAGCGTATTGTTCAATTTATTTTTTAAATTTTTAAATTGAATGTACTTTGAAAAAAAATGAATTTACGAGAGAATTCATATAAAATATGAATGTTTCATGAAATTCGTTTTTCAAAAACTTCATTTTAATTGTTAAAAAGACTAATGTAACTGTTAGATTAATTAATTGTTAAGTCTCATTATTTAAGTTAATATTTTTTGCAATAAAGAACTACGAAAATTAACTTTCATTATTAAGTTCATTGTAAATATAGAACAGTAGTGGGTTCATTGTTTTAAATATAAATCTAATTGTTGAATTGTCATTTAAGAATAAAATTTTTGATTTTACAACGTTCGACTATTTGCTTGCGTAGCTTTGTACTACAGTGGATTTAATTTTGTGAGTTATATTCTTTGAAACTAACATAGAAAAATGCCTTATTTAAAGAATAAGTGGTTCAGAAGAGACCAGTAAGTTACATTTTTAATAATATTTTCTTACATTAATTTAATCCATAATAATTTTTAAAATGATATTTGTAAAAACCATAAAGCACTTATGAAGTTTTTATTTACATTAATTTTAACTTACATCCTTTCTAGGTAATAATTTTTGTTTATTTGTAAAAGAATTGAAAATTTATTTTAAACTGTCTTTATTGTTGACAACCCACAAAATTAATTTTGGTTAATTTTAAATAAAAATTATTCATATCACTACTTTTTCACTTTTTGAGAATTAAATGAAAATCTAACATTAATAACATATCTGCAAAAATAGTACATTCATCTAATGCTTTGTATCACTATTTAATTTTTCTATAATATATAGTTAAATTTTGTTTTAATATAAATATTGAAAAATTTATAAAATAAGAACTTACTTTAACGGCGTAGTATTTTAAGTCTGATGTTACTTATTCTCATTTAATTTGTTTGTATTCTAGATACATTTTTATTATATTCTTATCAAATGTTCTCGTTCTCATGGTCTTTGTTAAAAAATACCTTAATTTTTAATATATTGATATGAAGAATATATGATTGAAGATTATTATTAATTTTCATACTATTTGAGTTGTAAGAACAATAAATTTAAAATTATTAATATTTCAAAGAAAAATAATCTAAGATTTTTTAGAATATTTAATGCAAGATATTTAGTATGAAATATTAAATATCTTGCATTAAATATTTTTAATTTTTAATTAATATTCAATTGCAAGATATTTAATATTCATAGATAAACCAGAAAACAAAAATTTTAATGAACATTTAATAAAGTATTTCTTATAAGCATTGATAAAAAAGAAATGAGGAAAAAGTGAAATACTTTTTGATATGAAGAAACAGAAATGTCTTTAAAATCTGAAGCCAAAACAAAATTTTAAAAATGAAACGAATTTCTGCACATGAAAAGTGTAGAACAAGAGGAAAATTTTCTCAGTTTAACAAGAGAAATGTATTTATCTCATGTTGATAAAAAGCAATAAACATATCATAAAAGCTGGATACTTAAACACCGAAATAAATTGTAAATTAATACCATGTGATAGTTTATATAGGTATATATTATAATTTGTATTTAAAGAAGTTAAAAAGGAGAAAAACAAAAAAAAATTTTGTTTTGGGAACTTATGAAGTTTACTTAAGCTTAATGGAAATTCTTATAAATATTTTGGGCTGTTGAAATAAGATTGGTATCTTTTTTGATCATTATTAAAAGATACAATTTAATATATATTTTTAGACTTTTATTAAATTCTTAAAAATATTGTTATATGTCCACATTGAAAAGATGTTAAATATTGCATTTCATAACACCTTTATCAAAAATATTTTAGAAATTAAGTTTAATAAACATTTTTTTAACAACTAAAAAAAATGACAGAATTTTTAAGAAATAATCAGTTAGAAACTGGGAGAATGTTGTGAGGAAAATTAAATCTAAGGGCATCTCTGTAAATGAAGCTTTGTAATAATTTAATAATCTGAAATTTTGTAAAAATTAAAATCAAGGTAAGACACTTTAAAAGAAAGTGGTAATTATAAAAGGAATAATATTAGGTTGGGGAAAAAGTTATCCATTAGATTTTCGGTTGACGTCTGTAGTGATCGCTATCACGTGAGGTATCTATCAAACAGTTTCAAATTTATGCTCATTGGAAAGGTGACATTTGACACTAAAGTATTCTCTTGCGGTTTTTTGTTTGATTAATTCAGTTATGAGTACAAGGTTTTCAAAATAGAAGACAACAAACAGATAATTTGATGCATTTTAGTTTTTCTTTTATAATGGCGAAAATGCTAACCAGGTGGCTAAAATTGTGAAAAGTATTTATCATCCTATTAATGACTGTAGCAAACAGTTACGCACAATTTTGGTTTCGTCGATTCCGTTTGGGTATTTGGATGCTAAAGATGCACTTCGCATGGATACAACTTCGTCGAGAATGTCTATAAAATATCAAAAATTATCAAACTTGACAGCATGTCAGCAGTCGTAGCTTCGCACAAGACCTAAAAATCTACATGAAAACTGTTTTAAACCTTTTTACAAAGCGAATCTGAAAGAAGTTACAAAAAGTTCACGTAAAAATAATGAATTTCTTTTTTCCCAAACTAATATATAGATTGAAATATTGTAGCGCAACAACAAATAATAAAGCACAAAAAACAACTTAATGAGTACTGAATTCCAAATTTAAAATTAACAATTTATCACACTTTCGTAAACTTTTTTGGTAGTAAGAATTTTTTTCTTAAATTTTTTCAGCAGCAGTAATGGAAAAGGTTATGAACAAATCAGCGAGATTGATATGGAATTCTTAATATTTCTGGGTGATATTCCTAAACCAAAGAAGCCTTCTCTAATTAAGGTAAATATTATCATTTAAATATTTCTTAAAACGTTGGGAAAAGCATTTACTTTATTACATACAAATAATTATACTTCAGAGTTATTTCAGATCGAAATAATTCACAAATTAAAATGTAAGCACATTGAATAAGCTAAATATCAATTTTTTTCATAAATACATAACAATATATTTCTCATCCTTACTTTGTAAATTCTAAGCTTAAAATGAAAATATAAATATTATTGAATGATTAATGTTTATATCTCAGATATCAGCAAGGTTATTTACTAACATTAGCAATAAAAAAAATTACAGTTTTTTAATTTAATTCACTTAAATTTTTAAAATATATATGTTTCCTAAATTTGAAAGAAAAATTGGACAAAAATTTGAAACTTTTATGCATTTTATATGTATAATTATGCATTTAATATTTTAGAGTTATATTAAATTAAGAACATGATTTTTTTTATCATTGATTCATTCTTTATTTTGAAGTCAGAAAAACGTTTATACACCTTAATATTGAACGAAAATTACATTTTTATATTTCGACAGTTACAAGTAAAAATTTAATGTTTTTGTGATTTATTTACTTATGAAAATGTATTCAAACTTATATAATGCTTTTTTAGAGATAACATATCTTAAATATTAAAATTATTGTAATTTAGATGCTTACGTAACACAACTCTTAATGTTCTTCTTTCGTCAGTTGCAGGTAAAAATTTTAGTGTTTTTGTGATTTTATTAACGGAAATGCTTTCAAGATGATTTTTTAGAGAAAAGCTATCATAAATATTAAAAAACAATTGCAATTTAGTTGCTTGTGTAACGAAACTTTTAGTTTTTCTTTTATTTATGAAATGAATTTTTTAATGGTGTGAATACTGAAAAACTAAAAATCTCTTCGGAAAATAATTTTAAGTGAAATATTAGGTATGCGTTATTTCCCATAATTCTTTAAAAAAAAGCTTTAAGAAAAGACAGTATTGTGCATAATCTGAATTTAAATTAAGTTTTAAACTAATTAATAAAATATTTATGTATTGAATAAAATGAATAAATTTCCTTAAGTTTTAAAATTCAATTAGATATTCCGAATCTATGTAATTATCACTTGATAGTAAAAATTAATACGTTGTACAATCTTTTATTTCTTTGAATTTCTTTTGTTAACTTTAAAATCAAATTTTTTAAAATTAATATAATAAACCTAGTTTTTGAAAAACACATCAAACAGTGTTACATGTGTATATATATATATATATATATATACTTATGTAGTTATTTTATATTAATTAGGGCTTAAGAAAATTGGTTTAACATGAATTATCAAAGTAACAACAAAGTTTAACATTAATTATCAAAATTTAAGAATTTTGATAATTCATGTTATTATCATTTATAAGTAAATAACATTATGTTTTTCTTCCTTTAGAGATTGCTTCCTACTCCTTTCCGTCTGCTGAATCTTATCAAAGCCTTTTAACAAACATCATTTTATGCTTTAAATCGCAGTTGAGTGAATATGGAAATGTATTTGAAGGGAACAATGGAAAAAGTTTTGATAATTAAATGTAAGATATGAACAACCAACAAATATAATGGCCTGAAGTATCTGGGACAGTGAAGATCTTCCGGTAAAATATCTGATACTTCTCATGATTTGTGTCCGTAAGGAACTTTAACCATGAAGTCCTCCTGGAGTATTTTTTATAAAAGATCTTTTCAGTGAAATAAAAATGAAACTAGCGAAATGACTTTCAGGAATGATCCTGAATATATCTTCAAAATAATGGCCTGAAAGAACTTTAAAGACAGAGTCTTTCCGGATACTTAAAATATTACATATATTACTGAATGGAACTTTTTAAATGAAGTCCTTTCATAATGAGACTTAAAAATGGAAAATTATGATTTGAAGGAACTTTGTCTATTGAAGTCCTTCCTATATATTATTCAAAATATCTCTTTCATTCTAATTTGAAGGAACATTGTCAACGAAGTCTTTTATTTATATAACTTAAATCAACATTTTAACTCTGGGCTGAAGAGACTTGGAAAATCAGAGCCTTTAACAGATGGCTTTTAATGTACCTTTCGAACAGTTATTTGAAGGAACTTTGCGGCGCAAAGGAACTGCTTGTAAAATATAGTGTGATGATGAAGAACAGGATGGTTTGACTTAGACAAAAAACTATCTTTGGAAAGCTGGGACTCTCAATTAGAGCAAAAGCAAAAGCAGAAACAAAGCCATTAAAAAAAGTTTTTCGACTTGAATTGGTTTTTCTGATGTTCGACAGACTTTTGGTGGAACATTAAAGCGGAATATTTATTCTAAGACTATTACTGATATGACAGAATTTTGTCACACAATTTTTGAATGATATGAGTAATATAAGTATTTAAACTAATTTTATTTTTCGGTACATAATCAAAATTTCTAATATAAAATAAAAAGTATTTTTCACTTTTGGGATTTTCATTTTTTTCCAAATATTTCCTATATTTATATAGTTTTTAATTTTTGGATTAACATTATTTTTTATTACATACAGATACTTTTTTTGTGATATATTACTGATTTGTGCTGGCGACATCGCTTTTATTTACTTATTTATAAACTTATGTTATTTGACTCTTTTTCTCACTTTATTTATAAACTTATATTATTTACCTCCTACCTATTGCAGTTTCTGAGTGCTTTATTTTGGTTGATACTCATTCAATTAGTTAATAGCTAGCTTTTATTTATAATTTTATGAAGTAGAAAATCATACAATGCTGTTCAACTATTACTCAAACATTGATTTAAATTAATTTGTAATTTTATATCAAAATAAATACGGTATTTTAACATGAACAAACATTATTTTATGGATATTTTGATCATGTGACATTAATATTTAAAAACATTTCACATTAGCTCATATTTTAATGCATATTTTACAGAAGTATTTTATTAACTCCTCGAGCTGGGAATGGTCAACTCAACCTTTCATCGTTTCAATGTGTCGATAAAGCTGAGAACATACATGCTTAGAACCTAAATACGGGGGGTTCATAAGGTTGACCACCTAACCGAGACATATGTAGGCCTTGAGATGTTGTACCACTAAATCTAGTTGAGGAGAAAATGCGCTTTAGATCCCCTACTTGGCGAGTTTTCAAAATCACACATGCCATGGCGAAAATTCTACCACCATTAAAAAGTGAAACTTATTTAACGACCAATGAAAAGGCTAAAACAAAAGAGTAATTATAATTGAGCATGCGCGAAAAAGCACTTCAAATTATTTCCTCCGGAGGTTGCCATAAAGAGCTCATTAGGGATAAAAACAACCGGTTTACCACGCTTGGTGCATTTATCGCCAAGTTGGCAAAGTAGGGGGACCTAAAGCGCAGATTAACGCTAGTTTATTTTATCAACCGATTTTATTATAGCTATTTATTGTATAAGAATCTCTTATTAATCACAACTTCCTATTCATTACAATTATTAGGTCAGACGCTAAAAATATGTAATACGAATTATTTTCAGGAAAAACATTATTATGTGATATTTTATTGAAATTTATGACACAAATCAGTAAAAATCTGTAACAGCATAAATAATTTCTCATTTATGTAAACTAAAATAAAAATTATGTTACGGATTCTGAAATTTTTTTTTCTACAAAATCGTCTTTTTGCGTCTCTTAAAAATGATATTAAAGTAAAATAACAATTTTTTGTCATTCATTGTGTTTGTTTATAAAAGTTAAGGAATATAAATGAATGAGGATTCATATTTCATTGATTAGGAATATGACTACACTCTTTAGAGGAGAATGTGCTTTGTCGATTCCAGTAGCTGATGGAAAAAAATAAATCTATGTTGCATTTTTATTTAACCATATTTCTCTTAGGTATTATTAATATCAGAATGTCAGGTTGAATTCGTGAAGTTTTCTGTATTTTTTTGTTATGATATATGTTGTTGTTGTTAATGACACTTGGCAACGCCAAGCCCGCCCATCACCGAGACTAGGCGAATGAAGTCAGAAAGGGAGCGTCTTCCGTTTTTTTAATAGAGCACGCTCATACGAAGGTGGAAGTACGACATTTGGCTCATAGATGGCAGCACCATCTGAATCTTCCAATTTAGAGATTGAAACCAGTAAAGACCCAAAGCCTGGCTCCAACCACCCCCAGAGGTATTAATTTGTAATGGGAACATGGAGGACATTGGCACCCGACGGATTTAACGCGCCCCAGTCGCCATTAGTGAACACGACGGATCTTTGGCTAAGCCGGGATTCGAACTCACTACCTCTTGGTAAAGAGAACGATGCCCTAACCAACAGGCCACCGAGGCCTTGTTATGATATATGAATACGACATTGAGAGATGAAAATTAAAAAAAACATTGAAGTAATCATCAATTATTAAATTCTTCTCTTCGTAGCATAAGATGAATGCTGCATGTAACCTTTGACTCATGTTGGTATAGATAACAACCTTTTGGAGCATGCAGTGAGGGAATTTCGGCTCTATTTTTTTCGTGAGCATAAAGATGAATATCAGTTATCAACACTCGCGGTAGCACTCGTGGTCGTCTTTGGTTAAACCTCCTGAATGCCAAATACGAGGTTAGAAATTGTTGCCGAAGTCTGTGAATCTTTCATAGACTTCGATAACAATTTCTAACATTTTAGAAATTGTTACTGACTCTCTTTCAACTATGTAGCCACTTCAATCTTTGTCCCGCCTCTAGTCTTCCTATAGCTCACCATTAAAATTGTTTGGTCAAATGATGTCTGGAGGACATTGTTACAATTTCGCTATAACAGATTTCTAAACTCCGACAAACAGCGACAATTGCCTCCTAGCTTGGAGGCGTCCCTTTTTATGTTCCTCGCTAATAATTTATTCCAACAGAACCGCCAATGTTTTGCAAAATGTATATTGTTCAGCTTTTTTCTTATCATTACATTCAAATTTCATTAAGATTGGCATATTTTTGGGAGGCCTATCACTATTTTTGTAATTTTTCGTTAATATTTGGTAATTAGTGTAGTAATAAAATAATACATAGTCATTAATATTTTGCATCATCTCATTTAAATATCAATGATTGACAATTGTTAAAATGATTAATTGAAAAAGAAAATATAATTTCCTTTATGAGTTTCTTATTATAATTTTATTCTATACGTTTATTAGTAAGTTATTAGATTTTTATGGAAATCTTAATATTGGCAAATAATTAAATGGCAAAAATAATGATTAATAACATTTCATTCAAATGCTATTACGTAATAGAACTATATTTCTTTAAGTAACTAGGTGCTATAAAAACACTAAATAATAGAAAATGTTTCTCGCTGTTGTATATATATATACAGGATGATTTTAAATTGTTTTTATAAATTAAGAGGGTTGATACTCCCTATTCAGACAAGCATTACTTACATAGGAACATACGGTCGCATTACACTCTGAGAGGCAGAAATGAGGAATTCACACCTGAGCTTACAACAGTATTGCCCTCTGTATTCATATA